>CADDXX010000176.1:431371-551996 GCA_902810485.1 Alauda arvensis
TYAGTTTTGCAGTCTCTTGRAATACTGAGAAAACTCCAGTATCTGGCACAGTGCTYACTCCTTTATGTGCTCAAGGMGAAACAAACATAAGCCCTCACACATTTTCTCTTTCTATAATTTACAATATTCAAATCCAAGAACTGCTTCTGACTTTCACTGTATATAAGCAATCTCACACAGTTTTACTTKGTGCCTAAACTTGGCCCATAAATTTCCTGCTGACAACACATGAAACAAAAAACATGAAGTCTGCTTTGCACATTCATGMACTGGTTTCTGAGAACAAACAGAAAAGCACTTTTAAGCTTGTCAGTTAAGCAAGCTTGATACAGTGTTGGGAGGAAAGAAATCTGCAACAAGTTTATGATGTTTTTCACATTAGAACAACACTTAAACCATAATGATGTCATCTTGGCTCCACCAAAGTCARCGGCAAAGCTGCCATCTACTACTGTGAAGCCAGAACTGCAATTTTACACCTTCCTAAATATACCAGATAAGTGAATGCCAGATCTCACAGATTTGCTTTACCTGCAAAAACACCAATCTTCTTGCTCAGTCTTCAAAAWATCTGTTTGATGATCTGTTTGCACACAGAGGGCAAGCAGACTTTTGCAACACAAAAACTGCTGAAAGCTTCTGACCCAGCCCGCGGCATGAGCTCAGCCTTCCATTCATGCTGGTTGTTTTAAGATAACTTCAACTTGACATTGACAGGACCAYAAAYCTTAATGGTCACACAGATCTTATACAAAATGAGCAGCTTTTCAATTATTAGTATTATATMAAAATAGGTTTTCTATATGGCTAGYGGAGRGTGGAAGAGAAAGAAGCATCTGCACRTAATTGTTTGTCCTCTATCKTTAGGTTAGTGAAGCCAGATCAATCTGGTAAGATATAAGGTTAAATTAAAAGTCACTATACCAATCTGAATAAATTAAAACAAACTTTTTTTAAAGATTGAAAATAGTGTCGCCATGATTTTGATTTATCATAGCTTAGAGCCTGGTAAATGCCCCTCAAAACAGATTTAAGAGGCATGGCTTGTGTTGAGAAGAAGATACAAGTTAAAACAGGCTAGGACAAAAGCAGGTATATGGAGAAGGTGTATGAAGAAAGCAGCTGCAAGTATATGATGCCACTTCTAATAAAAAAGCTGCTGACAAAGTAAAAGCAAGGTAAAATGAACACAGTCAGGTAAACATTTAGTCTCATCAAATACAGCCCATCAAGAACAGTATCCTACTTTGGGCAGTGATCTGATAATTCAGACTTTGTAAAAAAAAAAAAAAATTAATGTTCCCATACTAGTGACTCAAAGAGGCTTAACAAGGAGTATTACTTAACAGCAAGATATTAATGGTATGTRTCATGTTTTACTATAAATTTCCTGGGACAAAGAAAACACTTGAGTTTTAAAGCATCTTAATTATTAAAGGTATGTTTGCATAATCRTCTGGATTAAATAGCACAGTAAAACATGCTTAGAGGCGTTCTAACACACAGTATTTCAAAATTAGTATTATCTTCTACTTTTTGAAGCTCTACTCTTCCTTTATTCAGAAAGTATGTCCATGACAATTAAATTTGGACATATTAACAATCTYTAAAAATAAACAAGTAATAATTWAAAAAAAAATTAAKCCAGGTTTTGAAAGGACACAAAAGGGTGCATGATAAAGAAAGCAAAGGTCCAGAGTGGAAAATTAGCCCACAGTAGATCCTGATGCATCTTCCAAAACTCAGCTTTAGCATACTGAACAGCTTCAACTCACTTATTTCCATGAGGGGAGGGAGAGAAAAGAAAGGTATGCAGAGATAGGGCTTGGCWAAGTCATAGTCAAATCCCTTACACACGGGAATAGCGAGACAAAAAAGCATATAAAACCAAACAACTCTGCTTCCCCATGGCAACAAATAAACAGAAGCACACCCTAATTGTAAAGATTAAYATCGTTATCTAGGATAAATTTTATGTGTGGGAAAAACAAAAGCACTGCCCTTTGCAGACTACTAAAAATGAGAATCAAATGCAGTTCCTTATATACTACTTATACACKTATTTTTGGATTCCTGACTTGAAACCTCCCTCCTAATTTTCCAAATCCTGCTGTTACTTCTTGTGCATAAAACTATGTGGCACAGGGGTGGAAGGCAGGAATCTTTGTATTGTRTTGCAACCTCAGCTGGATCACCCTTTCTTAACAAACACTCTCAAGCAAAAATACGAACTTTAGTTATCCCAAATAGAGGGACAAAATACTGTCAGAGAGGGAGAATGTCAGCATAACAAGAAGATGAAATTTAATCTTTGAATATAACCTAATATTGCAACAAAGAAGGTGAAAACTACGGAAAGCTACATATCTGCAATCCCACTGCCAGCAGCCAGTGACAGGAACTGGGCTCTGACGTGGAAGGCAAGTGAAGGAACAGAACTTGAGACAGTATTTTTCTTCTCCTAATTTGTTACAGAGTTGTCAAAACCGAATAGTCTGTGTTCAGAAATAACTCCACTGATAACTGTAACTCACAGAGGGGATAGTCTAGACTGCTGCAAATATTAAGGCATGCATGATATCATCATCTTTTTTTTTTTTTCCCTCCTCCTCCTTTTTCAAGTTAACATTGTAGGAACCATGCTCAGAGGTGAATCCAAATTCTTCAGATCCATCTATAATATATGTTTGGAGCTGKTTTTAGGAGGTTGGGGATGGAGGGGAGGAAGGTGGTGGTGGGACTTTTGAAAATTAGTGTATTTTATCTGTGGTGTCTCATGTATCTACATTAACTTCTGGGAGAAAAGGCTGTTTTTAAAATMTTAAATTAAAAATCTGGTGAGACCATAATTAATTATCTTCCTTGAAATACAGACTTAACAAATCAGCTGTGGAGGAAACACRGCCCCTCCTTGGCCTGCGTACCTGTGTCACTTCCAGATCCCGTCGATAAGGCTGGCATGGCTTGGTCTGCAGAGCGTCACGCAGGAACCTCMAGGCAGCACTGCAGCCACAAGGCAGGAGTTTATTTCAGTTTAACTGCTTGCAGCCAAGCTGTCTACAAAGATTTATGTTATCTCCCAGCTTCTCCTAGAAAGAACAGAATTTTCCAATTAAGAACATTGTTAACCTGGATACTACTGCAGCTAACCAAGTCCAATAATTATCATGAAATAAGCTTTTATTTAGGATTCTCAAAACCAAGTGCCAGGCGTTTATTTATAACTGTTAACATTTTTGTTTCCTCCAGGTGAAACAGGTTTTGTTTTCTTCAGTCTAGCCTATAATGCCATTCTGCATTAAGGATAATTTAACACATTTCTCTAGTGTAAATTATACTCTTTAACACCAGCATGCCAGGCAGTTGGAAATAAAGTCYAGGGGTATTTTTATTAAAACTGTGAATAATTGAGGTAATTCAAATTTTGCTACTATTYATCTCAGGAAAATAAAATTGCTTACTAACATGATAATTTGTTCAGTGTTTTGTTTTAACCTCAATTGTTTTCAGGTAATTTAAGATTTTTATTTGTAATCTGGAATTATAATCTAAATTTTAACTGAAGTTGYAAGAAGTAGGGCTGGAGCAAATATTTTTCTAAGGTAAAAAGCAGTTTGATTTGTGGAGTTGATGGAGCCATTACCATGTAAGGAATTTTTCTGTGATTCATTATGACAAAATCAGTGGTTTTTTAACACATATTTTGTAATAATTGTACAGGTCTACTGATAGTAAATTTGGGACTTTTCTTTTAACCAATTTTGAGAAAAATTCAGAGTACACGTAACAAAATTAGGTTCAAATATAAGTGAACACATTTGTAGTCAAGCATGTTAAAATATAAAACTGGAACGCAAACATACGAAAAATATTCCAAGTTAAGATAGCAAATGTCTACTTAGAGCAGGGCAGGGACTGATGTGTTTGCAGGCAGAAGGAAGGGAGAGTGAGAACTAGAAGCTACCAGAAAAAAAGGATTTTTTTTCCATATTTCAGTAGAGAAAAAGGATCCTTGAAGAAAGAAAGCAGCATAGCTCTGCTTTAGCAAAAGAAAATAAACAGAAGAGCATTTTGCTGCTGCTATTGCTGGTTTGCTTTTTGCTGTTTTTTTTAAACACATTCATATTAATCAGAATGACTTTTGAAGTCATGTTGGCTCTTAAAGTGCATATTTTGGACCCATTTTAACTTGGCAACAGTCTAGTGGAAGAGTGATATACAGGTGCTGTAAACAGTGTATGCTGCTCAAAATTTTGTTTTTCACTGAAAAAAATCTCCACATGGCTAAAAATATTGCAGCATACTAAGGGCTATCCACAAGATTTTGTTTAATAMGTTTTAAAGTAATTATTACAGGTAAGTTAGTTGTTAACTTGTCCCCAGGCACAAGCCTATAGTTTAAATAGTCTGGCAGCTTTTTTWAAGTATGGGGGCTTTTTATGTCCCCCAGGCATTTACCCAGTGAATCTGGGTGGTTTGGTTAAGAAGGTAAATACCGCAGAAGTCACCTCCCAGGACAACGTCTTCTATGGTGAAAAGAACCAAATAAAATCCTAAAAAGCTTATCTATTGAGATTGCTTAGGGGCTTAGGATTTTTTTTAGTTACAGAAGTTTATGAAGAAGTCTTCAGTACAAAAAAAATCAGCTTAAAAGAACAAAAATTGACATTCATCAAATTAGCACAGAAGTCCATTAACTTAAAATTTAAAGCATGGATAAGGAAATTAGGTATTCCCAARTGAAAGCTCATCTTTTGATGACAAGAGTTGTAAAACATCTATATGTAAAGCTAGCCAGGGTGCAGTTTGAAAGAGGGGAAAAAAAGGCATCATAGCCAAGGACACATTGTACCAATTATATTCACTTTACAATAATTCTGCTTGTTTTCTGTTTAACACATAAAGGAGGAATCGTGCCCCAAACTCAGTGACAGTTCCCAGTGCGAGCACACCACGGCAGCCATACGAAGAATGGAGGCATTTTTACTTCAACATGCTTCAGAAACTGGTTAAAACAAAATTATTGATTACTAATGAAATAGATTTATATGCATCTTAAAGTAGTTTCATCAATTAAAGAGAAAAAAAAMMCAKAAAAAACCAAAACCAACCAAACAAGGCATTCTCGTTTTAAGTACGTTACTATTAACCAGAAATTCAGGTTTCCTTAAAGAGTTCACTGCAAAATGCAGAAAATCTTGTTGATCTAAATACATGCGATGTATTTCAACTCCATCAGTTTCTTTATTTTTCTTTATTTCACAGTAAATCATTCAGTACAAAAAAAAATCAAGCTCCTCATTATTTAAAGAAACTTATATACAGCATAAAGTTATTCCCCGCAGATCCTAAATATATATTAATGAAAAATAAATGACCTGATGAAATCCTTACCAGTAAAATGCTTAATATTTTGCTGGAATGGGATGGGGATTTTTTTTTTTTTTCCTAACGTGCAAATTAAGCTACATTTTTGCACTGATGATGCTATTTTCTTTGGCTCACTTTATTTAAAATGCTTTGGAAGTTTTAGCCAGAGCCCAGCCATAGGCATTGCTGACTGCTGTATGGAATCGATTTGCTGCAACACAGAAATACCAGCTGTTACAGTATGTCCTGAGAGGGATTACCGAATATTCCTAAATTGAAGTTCAATCCATCTTTCCATAAAAATTAGGAGCCAGGGCCAGGAACGTAACAGCAGTATCAAGTGCACCTGAGGCATTTACAATACCCAGCAGGACTGTTACAACCAGCCYTAAAAAAGGGCTTATTTTTTTGAAATTTCATTATTCCAGTTGTACCTTGCTTCTATAGATCGCACCGGATCGGGTTCTGCTGGCTCCCGCCGCCTGCAGACAGCGGCGCCCGCCCGGCCCTCACGGCGGCTCGCGGCTCCCGCCTGCCCCCTGGCGGCCGCGSCCGGCCCGGGCTCCCCTCACGCCGCGGGCCCGAGCTCCGCCACGCGCCTTCCCCGCTTCTGCTTTTAATTACTTCAGTAAAAACGTAAAGCATGGATTAAAACGAAATGACAGAATGCATCGTTTTAATTGTTTCTGCCTGTGTTTGTCTACCTAATGAAAGACATCTCTGTTTCAAGGCGGTTCTGGTTGAACTGCAGGTATTGGGGAAAAAATAAGCCTTGCCAGTAAAAAGCACGGAAATGCTCCCCTGTCTTCCAAGAGCTCCCACACACTGCACGGTCATCGAGCCGGACACTGTCCTGGTCACCTTCACCACCATTACATGACATAACTCACCAGGGTGATACACGCCCCGGTTACAAGGCCAGGAGTTGGGGCAGAAGCCTCCCAGAAGCACCTTCCAAAACTGCAAAATTCTAGAATTACAGCTGTCASAGGGAACAATTTTTCTGCATATCCCAAAAGTAAGAGAGGCCCCTTAGCAAAGGGTGAGGGGATAAATCTTGTTCCCGATCACTCATGGTGTCACTAGAAGACTGGTAAGAATGGGGAGAGGTCAGGCAGATAAAGCAAGCAGGTGGGAGGCAGGTGGAGAGGGCCAAGATGAATGACCTCCCATGTAATTTCAGCTTCAGTAGCTTCTTTCTAGCAGCCTCTAYAGCTTTTGAATTGAAGTCACTCCATCAGTCATGCATACACTTTATTTTTGTCAAGTTTATTTTTCGAGAAAAGACGAGGTTGAAAAGCCGATTCAAATTTGTACTTATGGCAAGCACCATGAAGTCGGAGACAGAACATGTGAAGTCTTGGTTCTACCTCTGACTTCCCACACAAACCTCAATAAACTCCATAATATTTATTTCTGAAAGGGTATTTTACAAGTTACTCAATATTTTGGCATTTCAATGAATATAAATTGATTTTCTTCACATTTGAAAAGCAAACTGAAAACTTTTGATTAATTTATGACAGATAAAACCATTAAAAAGTATGAACATAGCAATGCTACAAATCAGGAGGTGGGCAGGCTGGGGATGGACACATAAACCCAGGTTGTTTGAGACAAGAAACTTTTAACCTATTTTTCTAAAGGATGCTTCAATTATGTCGACTATAACCTTGATTTCCAGGACTAAACCAGAATGTCTGCAAATGGTATTCAAACTACCAGATAGAGATTTCATGCAGAGACAGGAAATTTGACAGCCAGTCAGTCTTGTATTCATTATGGGGCCTCAAGTAATTGAGTGACTACAGACATGTATACAAGACTCCAAACCCAGTGAGCACAGGAAATTGCCAAGGGAGGTTTTCTAGACTGGGAGAAGTAAATCTGTTTCAGTAGACAAAATCTGAATTGAAAATGGTGGTCGACTCTTTTGGAAGCTGTAATGTAATGGGATCTAGTGAATTCTCAAACTCTTCTGAAGAAGGTTTCACCTCCTTAATCACACGGTCTCCGACAGGCTACTGGAACCCGCCTGTGGCTCCTGACAGGCTTCCAAAGCTGCTYAGCCGCCCCTACAGGCAGTACGTACTTGCTGGCAGCAGGACCCTTCAAAAAACCTTCAACTTGAATTACTGTACAGAGAACATGGGCACAAACATCATGGGTCTTCAAAGATGCTGCAGATGAAAGAAGCTACCTCTGACTCATTCAGCTGCGTGTGTAATGAAAAGTAAAACAATCTCAAAAATCTCTCTGTATAAAGGCCACTTAAAGACCTCAGAAATATCTATGGCAACTGTTATTAACTAATACAATGACTCAGAAAACATGGACTGTCCCAAATTGAAAAGGCCAACAGCTGCCTTCACTAACTTTCTCATGATCTTGTCATCATATCTGTCTTCAGCCATAAGAAGAATTGAAGGCTTCTGCATATTTTTCTGTATAATGTTCTATCAGTGTTTTCCATTTTATTTAGGGTACACCATAGATGCGTTAGAAAGAGCCTCACTTTGTGAAAAGACTTTGAGAACAGTAGATAAGGCACTCTTAAGCATCCACTGAAAATGTGTAACTGCTTGACATTTAATTTAYACATTTGTGGTTACATCTTTAACAAACAGCAGTTTGGAAAAAATACTTCTAAAATCATTTTATCTTGTAGTGTGACTTCTTCTACTTCTACGGCTCAAATCTGACTGTGAAGTCAGTGCATCAGGAGAGAGTTTCTACTTATGGGAAAATTTTTACWGATGGAAAAAAAAAAAGGTATTATCTTAATGATAAAATCCTTGACTACAAGGAATRAAAAAAGAGAGTATTTAAGAAATCATATACTGAAAAATATTAAGACAATAGAAATTACTGTGGTGGTTATTTCCAGCAGTTTGATCAACACCAAAATGAAGTAAGGCTGATGTCCAGTGAATGGTTCTCCTGACTGTGTCTAGGCTACATGTTTGGACCTTTATAATTTTATTCTCTTCCTCCTCAAAGATGAGCTCCCACTAGACACTTCCCTCACTGGATCATTAACAGAAAACACACAACTTCTATCACTACTTAACCACACATTTCCAAAACCATGCCAGATGCTCATATACTCTCTCATGTTTGACTGAGTTTGTTCAAAGCACTCAGAAGACAGGCAGGAGAAGGAAAAGAGCACAGCATACGATTTTCCTCCTTCACAACTTCAGCAATAAACAGGTTTCTCCTCCTGACAAGAGGAAACCTCCATCAATGGAAAACTTTCACTTACCTAAACAACTCCAATAGCAACACTGAAACTGGTATCACAATTTTCCTTTTTCAGACTGTTTTCCCCATAATATTCCTTCACCCAGAGCGGGACCAYTTATCTAGATACCACCATTATCTCAACCCTCTCTAAATACAACTGTGAAATACATTCTTTCAATGAGTTAATACAACATAGAAAAAACAGAAATAAAATACAGATTATACTAARATATTTAAAAGTTATAATATATTATGATRTATTAAAATTTAGGTTTTAGACAGTCCCTTGCAGCCTGAAAACACTGCCATGCTAAATGTGAAATATGTTCAATAAGCAGCAATATTAAAACAGAAGCAAAGCTTTTTGCAACCTTCACCTTCCCTGTCTTTAACATAAAAACCCCTATGTGAGCTCTGTCCAGACTTAGATTTTAATGTCAGTGTTTGAATTGAACACATTCCTTTAAATGCATGAAAACATTCCTTTAAATAAACACACTAAAGCTACCAGTTTAATTTTAAACAGCATCACTGTTGGAGATGTCCAATACCCTTAGACAGATCCAATTTTCTGCAAATAAAATGTACCAACTGACAGAATAATATTAGTTTAATATACTAGCTTAATAAAGCTATTCATTAAAATGTGACCTAAACTATGTCTCAGATCAAAGGTTGCTCTCTCAGTTTGAGTTACTGGTTTGGGCACACTTTTAACACTTTTCCCCTAGCTGCAAACCATTCCTTTCCTTGGAAAATAGCTGTCAGCAGGTACCACAGCCTCTCCATTAATTACCTGTACAAATAGTTTTGTTCTGGCATGGTTTCCTGACAGTCTGTTTGAAAAATGTAAGTAACTACGGTAAATTACAAACCTTACTGACCCTCAAAATACTGAAAAAATKGCAATTTTTCTATAAATGAGAGTTCAGCAAAACCTACTGCAATGAGTCATGCAATAACCCCAACACTTCCKAACAAACAATTACAAATGTTTTGCACCAAGGGGCTCTGCAACTCCAATTTTAGAAGTATACTTCATCTTTTAATGGTATTATAATGCACTTTGATCCCACATTTACAAAAGTGGATGGGAAAATGTGATAGAAGTAAAACCAGGATTAACAGATCCTAAATAAATTAGTAAATATCTAATTGACTTCAATATTTTAGCCACATATTAGCATCTCCAGCATCATTTATGTCATAGTCCAACAAAACGTGCATCAGTTCTCAGGTCTGTTAAACAGCCATATGCAAAAATTACCTTCACAATTACATAAATATTCAAAATAGCATTTCAAACTCAGATATATCTCCCCCAATATCAGAATGTTATTGTTCAAAATTTTGAACACCTCTGGAGCCAAATAAGGCACAAATATTTTACAATGCTTCCAAATTTTATTACAGAACTTTTGATCACTCTTTCTCTTTCAGATCACCTGATTTTATGAACACTTCTCATTTGTTCAGCATAATTTTCCATAATCCTCTTCTGTCAAAATGTGATTTTTTTTTTATAGAGGATGGGTAAAGAAAAAAGATTATTAGATAAGCATGGGGTTAATTTTCTGAGAGGAAAATCAGAATAAACCACAGTTTCTTAACATGTGTTTTTATCCAAAAAAAAACCCACTAAAATAATTTTCATTTTAATCKGTTTCAGACTGCTTTTTTAAAAGTGAAGTTTTAAAATTCAGTGAGTAATCTGGACAGTACACATTCAGCTCAATTTTGAAAAAACATTTTTACTTGTTAAGTGTTAATTTATTAGTTGCATCTTGAGCATAAGTAACAAAAATATTCTTTAAGGGTGCATGTGCCTAGTAAAAACAGAGTAGTGCACATGGACAGACAGCTAATCAGAGGAAGTCTGTGTTTGACTTTCACCAGCCTACAAGCTTTGAAAGCCAAACTTTTCTGTGATTTAAGTCTGTAGAAGAAGAGAAAGGTGAAAGTGAATAACCAATCAATGACACATTCCAGTGCCTTTGCACTGCTGGTACATCAAGCATACCAGACACTTCTTGCAGTCTTCTGTCTTCWCTGAAAGTTCCCCATGGCCATCCTTCATTCTCGAATTCTCCAATTCCACCTAACTTCCAGATGCCACTGAAAAGCTCTCTTCTTGCTGCAAACCCTCCCCTCTTCCTTCTTGGCAAACTCTGGCAGCCCTGTTGCATCAAAGCCACTGTATGATTTGTCACCCAGCACGTACTTCCTTCCATTTTTATTTTCATTCTCTTCCTTTTCTCCATTTCTCTCTTTCCAGGARAGAAGCTTCCCCCTCTCAGGCCCTGCTGTCCAAATTCCACCTTGCAGTTYCTTGCTTCACATCTATATCCATTTAACCTTTTCCCTTTTGACACTGCTATGTACTTAATATTCTTGTCARGAATCCAAGAACCTCCAGTAATCAACTTGGCCTTTACCCCCTGTATTTATAAATATTCCCATCTCCTGACATTTTACTTCCCTTACMGTTTTCACTTTCTCCTGTCTCCATTTCCACTCTCACCCCACTGACCCTTTCCACCATTGTTCACATGTGAAAACATGAATGACTCTCACACCATTGCTTTGTAAACCTAGAATCAGTTTCCAACTCTATTTTTAAGCAGCAAATCCTTGCTTTACTACTCTCCAAATATCTCCTTTAAGGCTCTTCCCTTTCTTCTAGAACATGGATTAGCTGAGTTCAAACAGGCAAGAAGCCTTTAGTGAGAGGCACATGTTAGCAGTTGCAGACAGGAGCAACCACATAAAAGATCTCTCTGCCTGCAGCTCTGTATAATCTCCAGGATAGAACCACCCTCAGAGCAGGACTTCCCTGTGTCTTCAGTTACTTATAGGCAACTGCAATACTCTAAAAATTCTGGAACCAATAGTATATAGATTCCAAAAGTATACATTAAAATTCAAAAGAGATATAGTTAGAGATACCTTTAAGTTTTATTTACTCTATGAATCAAGTCATTCTGCACACTTAAGTTATGTGTAAATTTAATTAGCAAAAGAGATATCACCTGGAATTAATTCAAAGTTCCGTCTTGCCAACCTGTGTAGCCCATGAAATAGTCCCACAGTAATCAGAGTGCCTCTAAGGTTCAAATAATATTTCCAACATTAAAAACCACTAAATTCAAATCTGAGATACTGCTGGATGAATAGTCAGTTTTAAAGCAAGGGGTAAACTGTATGTCAAGTTCACACTGCAGTGAAGACAAGCTCTCAGATTTCACTTCATTTGGCCAAAAAAACCATATTCAATCTTTGTGAAGAAAATAATTTAAAATTATAAAAGGTCAATAAACACAAATGCTAACAGAACTAAACTTGGCAGTGGTCCCTACATGAAGACTTTTTTTTTCTGTTTTTCTTGTTTAACTCACAGCTTAATACATTGCTTTAAGTCTTAATTCATACCAGGAAAACACAGGATATGCAAAGAGTCCAAGTTAATGTTGCTGTTGGAAACTTAATGTTTGCATTTCCTGGATTTTGGAATTTTAACTAGGTGAACAATACTGCATTGATTCTATTTTGGCATTTGCTAGAAATACCAAAGGTTTTTTTTTAATTTTTTTTTTCTTGCCTGAAACTGTATAAATCAGAGTTAAGCAATTTGATAGTGAACCTCTGGCATTTTTTGTTGTTCAYTGGCCCTCTCCAACTTACATATCTGGGAAATGACAAAGGTGCTAAATGAAGCGGAAAGCATACCTATGCCAGCAAGTGTAGCTAAATTAAAGTGCATAAATATCTTTWAAAAATGTAATGCTTTGCAAAATAAAATATTGTGAATACAGAAGTTTTGATGATGCAATGMAGAACTATTATACAGTAAAACGTTTGTTTGAGCTGTCACTGAAAATTCCCTAACAGCACTGAAGAAGTTAATGGTGCACTGCTCCCATGCATGTCATATACTCCCTCATACACTCCWGGGTGTAACCAGAGGTCACTCTTCCCTCTGAACTGAAAAGCGAAAAATACCTAGAAGTCCAAAATACCAGAGAAATGGAAGGTAATTGAGTTCAGCCTAAGTGAAGCTTCTTCAGGTACAAAAAGTGTAGTCACTTCAAAATAACTGGTCTCTTTCAGTGCGTACTGATGTGTATTGCATTGGTATCCTTAAGATGGTAAGATATGGAACTGAACAGGGGCTGGGGCTCATCTGGCACTCTTGGCTCCTATCTTGACAGATGATTTAAGGGTACAACACTGATAGAGATGATTTAAATACATGTTTTAATCAACCTSTGTTCTCAGAATTCAGAAATTGTTTGGGTTTTTTGCTTGGTTTGGTGGTTTTTTAAATAGCTAAGGTAAGAGATGTGTCTCCAGTGCTACCTAAGGTCCCTACCCTTAAGAAGATTTTGCATAAAAGACCCTACCAAATTTAAATATCTACAAAACCATMTAATTTCTCTGAGGATTTACAACATTGAAGAGGCTTTGAAAGGAGAATGATTGAATAACAGCAAGGAAGCCTCCTCTCCTACTGCTCTCTAGATGGATAGGAGGGGAGGATAGGGGAGGAAAGAATTCACAATATATACAYCAACTGTAAAGCTTTTAAATTTTTTTTAACTTCTTTCTAAACTTACGATGATTTACAGGGCTTTGTACAAAGTGACCATCAAGGACTCACAGCTGTGAAAAGCACAAGTGGGGCTTACAGAAGGGATGAATTGGATTTATAACTTAAGAGTACATTAAATGTGGCTGYCATGACCATTCCAGCATTACCACAGACAATAGGGACAATCTGCTGGCCATGGGGGTACAGAGCCAGGTGGCAGAAACACAGATACTGCACTCAGAGCAGAATCCAAATGGGCATCAAAACCAATTTTTACCATAACTTTYAAGATACCAGAAAAACAGGTAAGTATTCAAAATAAGGTATGTTTTTAAAGTGATAAATTGAAAACGTTCCCAGAAATTTGCAATTTACAGCACTCTAAGCCAGGAGAGGGAGCTCCTGCACTTTTCAAATAAGTCAACGGATTTCATCTTGCATTTGGAAATAACAAAGCAGTTCTCACCTATATGCCATGCACAGTTCTGCATTTGATTGYTTAACAAGAAGAATCTAATATGAAACTTTAGGATATATAATACTGTAACTATATGTGACTGATACTGTTTAAAAAATTGTTAAAATTYGGTTTATTTCCCCTCCTTATAAAAGTGATCATTTTCACATTACATAAACAAAATTACTGAAATAACTGCCTGCAAACGGTTTAAGAAGYAGAATTATATGATCTATGAACAATGACACAATGGGTACAAAACCCCACTGAATTTCCTAACAGCAAAGGGTGTTCTTCCTATTTCTAAGTTGAATAAGCCAGAATTAAAAGAAAATTAGGTAATTTTGGTAATTTTAAGGAAGTTAGGAAACTGGAGAAATGCTAACTATAACAAATATTTGCAATTTATTACTCAGAATGTTGCCAGTTGTATTTGGTTAATACATCTTTTTATGAAGGTGGTGTTTTTTAAAACATTTCACTCTAGAATAGCTATTAATAAAGTGCTTATTTTTCTCCTTTTCTAATCAGGATAAACAAAAAAATATTTCAAAGATTTAGTGGTCTGTTTCCATACTACGAAGGCAGTATTTACTCAAATTAAGAGCAGACAACCAAAAATCACAGGGGACAAAACACAAGTTTTCATAGTGTGCTCCATCAGAACACATTTATTATAYCATCACTGTGATACCAGTAACATTTTCTAGGTTGAGGGAATATTCATGGAATAAAACTGATTGGGTATTTAAAAGTTATCAGTATGGCAAATTTCTAAAYTACTTCCCTCCACCTACACATACTTAGTGAAATGCCTGGTTTACAACTGAACTAATACACCTTAATCCTGGATGTGACTTGTGTTTCTTGTGCAGTTAAAATGTCCTGGGCCACCCCTTATTTTTATTGCTAACTCTTGTAAACAATGTCCAAGAAATTTTTACCCATTGAAAGAAGTCAATCTGTGAAAACTCCTCACTAGAATGCACACTGAAGAGGAAAAATGTCAAAAATGTAAGACATAATTTGATGTATATAGGAAATTACATATTTGCCTCTCCCAGTGGTTTAAGTTCCAGGTAAGCACTTGTTTCCCAATTCACATACCTTTCATTTATTTTCATCAAAATTCTCATCCTTCCAGGTTTCCTGACCAATGCTTTGATACATATCAGCTTTGATATATGGTTTCATTTTCTATATGGTAAAAGTGACAACATTCTGTGTTTCTTTTCAAAGGAAATGAAGCTTCTGCTTCATKATTTCTTCCGCTCCTTACTGATGACTGTAATAGCATTTCCCACACAGCTCTCAACTTCATCAGAAATATAAAACCTAACATCATCATATTCCAGCAACTAATTAGCCATCTGGTCTATGTAACTTCTCATTTGACAACAGTAATATWCTTGAACTAATGTTCTGTGCTTGAAAACAGAACTGAGTGACAGCAAGATCTACTCATCAATGAAATCTGGCCTCATGATAGAGGAAAATGATGCTCAAAATTTTTCCTTTGCATCTTCTATGACCTTCAACAAGGGTGGTGAAGGAGGAGAGAAAGAAAAGCCATCAAGTTCAAAAGAAGGGCAAAAGCAGCAGTAACATTTGCTGCCAAATTTCACATCACTGTCAGCTTTTACAGTATAGCAATATAATTATGTAGTATAAATTTCATGCAGTTTCATAACTACTCTTCTCTCACTCATCAGTAGRCTTCAGATTTGTGGAAAATATTAGAGTGCAACTATTTTTCATGGTATAGTATTTGCCAAAGTATCACTGTCACAGCTCATTTCAGGTATGGCAGTATGATTAAAGAATACTAAGGGGGCTTTGACATGTAACTTAATTTTCACAAATAGTGTAATTGTTACTCATAACATTATAAACTACCTTAAACAGACATTAGGACCTGGAAGTTAATTCCCTAGAAGTTATTAAGTGGATACCAGAAGATATTTCATCACTATGCAGCCCACCAGTTRGAACAAAACAAAATACCACCTTTCAACTGAAAGGAATATAGCCAGCAACAGCCACAGGGAGTGGCAAGGAAATGGAAGTGCAGAAGCACATAAGCTCTCTGGAAGAGTTTTTCAGTGGCCTGAATTCTTGAATCCAACAGCCCAATGGAAGGAACAACTAAACACAGAGAACAATAACACACGTCCAGTCATCTTTATTGTTGGCAAATRGACCAAAACTTTAGAGATTCAAATTCATTTTTCAAAAGGAAATGTCTCTTCATTTAAATGTCAAAAAAAAAACATTAAGGGAAGAAAAATAAGTATTTTATTATTAAATACTCTGTTTTATGTATGTTGCTACTCTAGAAAGCTGTGCTTCTCCAAGGTCAGCTCCACTCGTCACCAAAGTCTCCTCTGCAATTCTTGCCTCTGCCCTGCCCCTACCTAGCTGAGAAAGTAARGTGGCAGAGAGAAGAAAGAAAACTCTTTTCACACTGTTGTCTACTGTGAAAACAAGTTTAAATAAGAGACTCAGGACTTTACAGCTTGTAGATACAAATGCAGCTTACTAAATGACTTTTTTTCCTAAGTACCACATCACACTATTTCATGCAGAGTGTACACAGAAACAAACAGATTAATGATAATAACGAAATTTAAAACAAACAAGCCCCACCCCATGGGTTAATCACACAAAATATACAAGTAAGTACATGTAAATAATGAAACAGAGCATTTTTGAAGATCAGCAGAGTTTGCTTCTGTGATAAATATGTATCTTACATATTGTCATACAAGCAGATGAATAAGGACTGCTAATTTCCTCCTTCTTCTAGCCACTCACAAAACCCCTTCAGGCCCTCATGAACTACAAACTTTCTGAAAAAATAATCTGAATTAGAACCTCTAGGTTAGAAAACAACGCCAAAATCTGAGCACTGATAGGTGATTTTTTAAAAATCTTTTTCCTCTGCTATCTTGAATAATACAGAATGACCATGGTGGGCATGCCCAGCCTCTAACCTCCTCACAGACACAGGCAAAAGGAAGGAACAATAGGGTTGCAGAATATCTGCCTCACCAAACACCTGTGATAACACTATCAGTTTTAATACAAAAGCCATCAGATCTCTAGTATGTCAGAAATCAATTACTAATAATGTCACAGGCATTTGTGGAACAGTTATTGATGTGCAAATGCACAAGTATTTGAAAACTAAAATCACTGTTGTATGAAGGAGAACTATGAAAAAAAGGGGGAAGTGCCTATAGAAGTAACAAAGCCTCTGGCTGCAGATAACTGAATAAAATAATAAAATACACCAACTAGGCACTCAGTAAGTTCTTTATAACCATGAAAAGCATGAGAGTGTGCTGTTCTACACTGGATACAGATGTAGACAGGTTGAGTTTGAGCTGGCCCCCCTAGCTACCACTCTCCTCACTTTGCTTTTTGGGATCTAATGAGTTTGACAACCTACCAGTATCAGCTGGCCAGCTTGATTCCTGAAGCCAGACTCCAGTATTGAGCAGCCCAACCACCATCTCCTGCAGCAGACAGAGCAGAAAGCAGCCACCCTGCTGTGCACAACCAGCCACCTCTTGGAAGTGGCTGAGCAGGACGGTCTGCGATGAGCAGTTCTGCATGTCTCACTGCTCTGATCTTTCAACCCCAAATAAACCCACCCTTCCCTGTGGGTTTAAGGCAATCTGCAAAATAGTCTTTATGTGTGCAAAGGAGGAGGAGAAGGGTTTGAGGCTAATGGGGAAAAAAACAGCCTTGACTCTCACTGAGAGCTAAAAGAATCCCTGAAAACAAAGTGCAAGCAAGTRTGACCAAAGAATTTGCTATCAGCATTACTTCCAAACCTTGATGAAGACACTTGCAGTATCTAATCTTACCACAAAAGCTAGCTTGGAAGTGGAAGGTGGCTCCTCCGATGAAAATCTAGCAAGTATACCTCGAAACAACCTATGTTCTGCTTTAGCATAGAGTTATCGTGCATCTAAGTCTATATTTTACATCTGTAAGTAGTAATTCTCTGTCTACACACTGCCCAAGATATGGCCCRTCTCTCTCACTGCATGGACAATCCATACTCAATAAGTACTGTTTGTCTTTACTGTCTTCAGTATTGGCCTTACTTGGTGCAAACCAGCCACCTGCAGCTCTGAAGACAGGATGATCTTTTGCTGCTCCACATTTACACACTACTTGCTCAGTATACTAAAAGACATTGAAACATCAGAATTTAATGCTCACTTAAAAAAAATCTAAAGATAGGTGCATTTGAAAAAGACACCTGTTAATGTAAGTACATAATCATGGCCCTAAGTGACAAAAGRTAAGAACATATAAAAATATTTTTCCAATAGAATTGTCTACATTTCAAAGTCTAACAATAGAATATATTAAAATAGGTTCCAACAGACAGAGTTTTCTGAAGTACTACCCTGGAGAGTATCACAGCCTTTTTACATATGCAGAGAATATTTTCTTAATTTCAAACTAGTTCAATTCAATAATTAGCCTAAAACCCAAGTGACCGAATAGAACTTCAGCATAGGAATGGCTTTCATTTTCCTGTATACAAATGAAAAAGTAAGTATGACAGGAAGATCTGCTTGTTCTACTTTCTCAAAAGATGGCAGATTTTATGTMTTCCACTAAATTATCATGGAGGCAAGAATTTAATTTTTTWATGAAAGTATATTCATATTTACTAATAASTGTTATCATAGAAATGCATATCTGAATTTAATTGAAATATTATGTCTTGCATTCTTTATACTTTATACAAATAAAAAATTACTGGCTACTTTCACTGAAATTAAGAGCAAAAATATTATTACATTAAAAAATGAAGTTTCCCTTTGTTCTTATCAGTAAAAGTTAAAAAAATAAGAAAATTAATGTTAAGCTATCCAACTGCTTATAGAAAAATGTATGGAAGTACATTGTATATCTTTGTAAGAAAAAAAGTGTCATTAAYTGAAAGGAATGAATGTCTTTAGAAAAAGTCAAGATGTTTCAGGGCAAATGTGAATCTAGAAATTTATTTTCAAGTAAATGCTAACAAATTCCCGTAAAATCTGGTTATTACAAAACAATTTGACTTATACAAGTTCTCTGTACTATGGTGTAGTTTTACAGTTTTCAGACATTTCCAAAATATGCAAGAGAGCATCGTTGTACTTAATCCCCAAGTTCAAAGAGAAGGCACACGTGGGCTTAGGTAAGGAGCACTGATTAATCTGTAGTGCCCTTTTTGAGATGATCTAACATTTAGGGGCAGTTTAATCAACACCTCACCTGTATGTGTAACACCAMAGTTATGATGAACTTAAGCCTCTGTGGAACAGACAGAGAGGATCTCTGGGAGCCAGCTTCCAGACACACAGTGGAAACTCAAACTCAAGTATATCTATTTAGCAACATCTCTTGAAAATTTTTAATTACCTAGAAACACTAATTAAAATGTGATTAAACTCATTAGAAYACCCCAGCTGCAGAGGCAGGAACATGATGTAATTCTCCATTCCAGTTTCCAAAGCCATAACAATTGGCGACCTTCCCCTTCCCACAACCTTTTGCCACAGCTGCAATAACGTGGCCTTACTGTGTCTTACAACTCTGACAATCACTGAGATTGAAGTATCTGTTCAAAGAGCATCTTGTGCCACACAGGACCAACAAAGCAATTCTACAAAATGAACTCAATGAAGCTGTAAGTGCRAATCTCAGAACTGCAACATTTTAGAGCACCAGACCATTATTCTTCTGATACTCTTTCAAATTTGGTTGTGAAGAGAAAGCCTCTCCTGATGAAGAAATCAGTCTYAATACAAAATCCATATAAATTATCATGGCAAGTGATCAACAGCTCCGTGGCTCATGAGCTGAACAGAAACTTTCAGAGCAGGGCTTGTGGCTGGTGCTCAGTAAGGAGCAGCAATCATTTACCACCACACACAGAGACAGCAGCAAGAGGGCACAACACTTGGACCACACAAAAACTGGCACTACTGGCTCTGCTACGTATCCTTAAGGGCCTTCTCAGCTCATATATTTTTGGCAGGCCATRGATGCAAAACCAGCTCAGCAGAATAGATGAAACATAGCCATCATCTGAATCATAAAAAGACAACATTTCCCTGGCCCACTCGTAAACAATACACAGATATTCCAAAACTTTAGTGTAAGTCTCTCAGTCTCCACAGCTCTCCTTGCACTAGAAAGGAAAATCCTTCCAAACTGAAGGAGAAAATGAAAATATTTTTCTTGTATTTCCAGGAGAAAAGACACAAATCAACCTAACACCAGAGGGAGAGGGAGATCTGTATCAATGTTTGTTTAGGCACAATAAACTGTGCTGCCTTATTTGTTCTTCTCACTTTCAAGAAACCATGTGTTCTTTAAAATACTAGCTCAGAAAAACCAGTCATGGACAATCAGCAGAAAGAATGTCACATGTAAAGGACCAAAAAAACCAAGGTGAAACTTGCTCTTATTAATCTGCAGGAAGTGCTGGGCAGCTGCCAACTTAGTTAATTCAAATACACAAACAAGTTAATGATGACCTGAGGGAGCAACACTGGATTTACACATCGAAAAAAACACWGTGCAGGAAAATGTTAAGAAACTGAATGTACTCTCCATGCTATTATATGTACTCTATATGCTATTATTTCAAAAGCTCTTTAATTCACCAGATGGAACCATGWACCAAACAGAGAAGCAGAGGCTCCCCAAGGAATCCATTGCATTCTCTTTTCCCCTCACAGGATTGGAGTCTGCAACAGAAACTTCAAAGAAGTAAAACTAAGAAGCCCCCTGGTTTAAGTGCTTTCTCAATACCCTATGATGAACTTCCTAGGGACCAAAATGCCTTATTGTGTTCACCAAGTTCACATGATCTAAACAAGAAATACTTTATTTTTTAAATTACCAGAGTGTAACAGAGAGACAAAACCATGAGCTGTTCTGAGTTTCCATTCAAGCTACAGTTTCCATATTTTAATACCAACAGCGGAAGCCTGAATGCTCTAAAAAGGAAGGAAACATCCTTGCTCACTCCTGGTTTCAAAGATGCAYGTGAAAGTGTTTTGTTTTCCAGTCAATTGCTGATGTTAAGTAAAAAAAATTGTCAGCCKCTCTGAGAGGAGTGAAATTATCCACATTCTTAAAATGCTTTCRAAGTTATCTGCAGGAGAAATAAAAGGCATCACTTCTAGGTTCACAAGTAGACAGATCAGTTTACATCCCAAAGATGGGATCAGACTACTTATGTAAACATGGGACAGAAACACCTACAAATCCACTGACAAACTATTCCTAAAACAATTGTATCATGTTCCTGTTAAAGTAATTCTATATTATGTTTTTTGTTTTAAATAGTTCTCTAAAAACACCACAAAAARGAACAAATATCTTGYCAYTTTATTCCCAYCSCCTCCCCCAAAAAGTGATAACACTTCCCAGTTATCAAAAGTATTTGGTGTGAACAGAATTACTGTATTGTAATACATGATATGCAATTCCTATGTAAAAATGTCTTTTGCTCCTACATTCAACCACATTTATATGTTCCACTGCATTTTTATTTCGTTTTGAAGATGAGCAGAATGGAAACAGGACTGGTGGTTGTTTTATTATGGATCAAGCATCTCCCCACTAAGCCAACAACCTTTCTGCTGAATTAGGAAATTCAGAATTCAGCTGTAGTAAGAGATTCCTGCATTGCATTGAGGACAGGCTACTCAAAAAGAACTAGATTTCTCTGTCAATACAATGTTTATATAGCAGAACAATCCCAARTACACACAAATAAACATTTTACATGCTGAATGACCACCATTACAGAATAGATACAGACATTGATTATTGAAGTCTCCCTTTTTCCTTCTTACTGCTATGCCAGGCATTAAAATACTCCTTTGCTCAATTTGTTTTTAACACATAGGCATATTCCTGTATTTTGGGGGCTAGAAATTTGCTTAGTAYCTCAGAARCAGCTGTCCCAATCTTCTGTATTTCAGGTAATTCAGGTAATTATATAACAAACTTTGCTTTAGCAGTTGATAAAAGCACCATAAAATGTTCTGCTGAGCTGACCCCACCAGGCTTCTCCACACTTTCTAAATGTTTTCATCTATGTAGTTTTAGTTGTGCAGAGAGACTCGGCTGTCATTGAGAGGTCAGGTTGATTTGTCACAAATCAYTGGTGGTATAACTGGCCTGTAGGAATGAAAATTTCTTAAAGCAATACTTAAAATATTATTTTAGTGAGTGTAAGACACCCACACTGTTTAGGCACTCGGTAGCCRTCATCAAGTCGGAACCACAGCTAACAAAACAACAATTACTGGTCGTGCCTGGCAATCACCTGTTCTGATTGTCATCACATGGTGTGGACAGAAGAAAGGCTGAACAAAACTCGTCACCCTCTTGCACACTCTACAGCTGTCTTTTCAGTCCTGCCAGAACAAACTGGAGCCCAGGAATAACAGACTATTCCATGTGGAAATGCTTGATCTCAATTGTTCTGTGACCATTTTGATGTGATATTTTATGGAAAAGGAAGTTTAGAAAAATAAAACACCTGGGAAAGTAACTGACTTGTATTTTAGTATAAAATTACCAATACCTAGCACTTATTTTCAAACCTTTCATTTTCCACTAATCCAGAATGTATTTGCCACCACTACTCTGTTTTGCTGCTTTTTGATCCACTTGTGAATAATGTGCACACAGATGGAAAGCCAGCTTTGTGTCCTCAACATGAAAGCAAGTCATTGATAATGTAAAATCGTCTGATGACCCAAGCCTACCAATTCACATTCCCCCACTGCTGCCAAAGGCATGACACCACCTTCCTCCTCCTCAGCCAGCTTCAAACAGGAGATAAAAACAGTTAATAAGGAATAAAACCCAAACCACTCAATACTTAGCCATAGTGACAGCCCACAAAGTACAGAATCCTAACTTCAGGAGAGCCAGCATAGAGTATCTACTATACACTGAAGATGACACAAGTAAAAATTATTTCCTCCCCCACCAATCAGCAGTACAGCATCCACCTGGGTCAGGCTGACTCTGGACTATCACTTCCACTGACAGATTTGTAAAGCTCCTTCTTCAACCCATTTTTTTGTTCTGACTTTTCACAGTATGTTGTGAAAATAAGTTCTATAACTTACGTCAAGTGGGAAGCAATTTTTTTGCATAGTGCACAGTACTCCAAATTCTCCAAATYGTGAATAAATAATTTCATATTAATTTCCTCCCTTTCATGTCCTCCTTCAAGCAGCTCTATTTCAAACCAAAATTAGTTTCTTTACTTATTTTTTTTCTTAATGGAGAAGCCATTTCATAACATTCCCTGTTACCTCTCTTTTTATCATACTAGCTAAATATCCCAGAAGATTTAGAATTACATCAGTCCAACAAAAGAAGCAAATGTTCAAGCATTTACAAAATTTTGRTGGGAAGCAATTTTGAACAAGATTTTAGAAAAAGGCTGTAGATTTTTTGATTTCCCTCCTGTCTGTACAGAAGCTCAGAAACATCACATTTCAGTATGTAGGAGGCAGGGCCCAACCTGCCCATACACAGTAACTGGGTCACAGAACTCAACACCCATCTCGCCATGAGACTGCGGCTGATGGAACAGGGACACATGCTCTGCTTCTGCTTACAAAGGCTGCATCTCTTTTGTCTTTCTTGATTAGGGAGAAACAATGAATCCAGAGCCTCACCACCCTGCTGCAGAGTTATCCTCGTCTCCCAAGAATTTTCCTGTCACCCAAACCTCAAAAGCGGGCATTTTCTTCATAGTGCAATTCCAAAACAAWCTTTCATAATAATGTATATTAAAAGAAAACCGTTTGTAAAGCCTAAGATGTTCATATACACATTTTTCTGGGCTTACCCCAGAAAAAAGTGAAACAAAGCCATTTACAGCAGGATGACAGATGGCATCACAGTGCCAAGTACAGTAACTCCAAACTACATATGAGTGACCACAAGCAGAAAAACTGTGATGTGAATAACAACATACATCAGCTATGAAATGAACATATAAATCCCCAGTACTTTAGTATTAYGTTTAGGCAGAGATGTCTGTTTTCCCTGATACATCTGTTGAATATGGCAAAGAAAATGCAAGATCTTTACCTGCAGCTTGTAAAAATTCTAGAATGCAACAGCCAAGATAATTTATTACAGAAAGCTGTCTCTCCAGAATACTTTTTATTCATGCCTTAACAAAGAAAATGTTATTTTGAAACAAACCAAATTCTGACACAAATAAGATCTATCTAACTTAAAACCCTAGAGCTACCATTTGACACTTTCTATAATGTTTTTTCCACTTAGGAAAGCAGATTTTACTAAGTTCACATATTAAACCACAACTCCCTGTCACATGTGAATCCTTCTAATTATATATCTCCTTAAGCYAGTCATTTCAAGTTGCACATTACAATTACTTCTTAACTGATCTAGAAATAAATACAAAATTGACAAAAGTCAAGCTAAGAAACACATTCAAGACAGCAAATTTCTAATGGGAAACAGAAAAAACCAAAAGACAAAGAATTCAGAATACTCATTAAAATGAAAAATGCCTTCAGCAATTACTCAATAGGAAACTGAATTAGTCTATTCATTGAAATTAGCAAATTGAGTTTGCCTTCTTTTCTCTGAATTCTATTAATATACAGACACTGTGATACAGTCTGCACATGCACTTGGATCCATTTTCATTCTGTGTTTGAACTGGAATGTCTCATCTTTGCCAAGYTATTAACAGAGACACAGAAATGTGACTATTTCTGCCTTTCTCAAGATGCATCTTCTTTCATCTGTCCTACACACTTACCTATGTTACATTTGTCACCAATTCCTGTATAAACTGGTAGAAGTTTATACACAGTAAAAAAATTAAGAACCAGGTATTTTTATATGACTGCTCAAAAACAAATTAAAATATTCCTGAGTTTGGTTTTTGATTTGCTTCATGGGCCTTACAAAATCATAGTTTCTAGTACAATCATGTCTTTGTTTATTTTCTCTACACCTGATCAACATTCCTATTTGAAAAAAGCAAGTTAATTTCAATTTGGAAGTTTCTTGTATTGCTGAAGTAATTATGTTCTATGTAAGAAAATATTCAGGCACTTAAGCCCTTAGCATCTGTAACTAACACTGTAGCTTGTGACTTTAGATCCCAATAGGAAAGATCTGAGTTGGAAGCATTGTGGATTTTGTCAACAGTTTCAAGATGTCTCCTTCAGAATTTTACTTGTGATTAAGATCTAATCCAAGGCTAACAAACTACACACACCCACCTGTAAAAAGCTAAGAGTTTAACTGCAGCTATGAAAGGAAGGTATGTCTGCAAGTTACAGTGCAAGGTTACTTGGAACCCAAAGCACCAGCACGCTCTGAGCACGAGCACAACCAGGCAGCCCCGTGCCCTGGCTCAGGGAGTGCTGCACACACCAGGGGCACAGATCTCCCCACCGCACAACACCAGTCACCCTAAGCTGGGGTCAAGCTGCCCTCTGGCTCAGGATACTCTGTGAGAGAAAGCTTCCAGACGTTCTCAGGAAGATTTGAGGGCAATCACTGAGGGCTGACTGGAATAGGACCCCTATGTCTCAACTGCTCACTGGTGACTTAATGACAGGCAGGACAGGAGCAGACRAGGGAAGGACTTTGAAGGGAGGTCTGGTACCCTGTACAGAACTCACCTAGAAAGGGATTCTGCAGAATAAAAAAACAAGAATGACCTGATACAATCAACAGACTTGGAAATTCTTTGCAGCAGAATTCTGTTACAGAGAGAAGCACAACCAGATCTGTGTATTGCAACAGAGAATACATTGCAACAATGGACAAAAGATATTATGCTGTATTATTCCATAAGAAAGAAGATATCCTGCAGATACTACTACAGGATTTGAAATGACTAAGACTTAAATATAGCCTTGACATGATGCTGRATTTGGAAAATATTTTCCTGTTTATGAGCTCAAGTGAGTGACAGAACAATGGTATCATTCACAGAAAATCATGAAAGGACACAAAAGGAATTTTTGAAATGGTAAGGACATTACATTATGAATAGAATTATTCAAGAAAACAAGCTTTTTAAATTGTTTCAAATAATTTACTTGAAAACCAGAAAAAATACGACCAAAATACTTTCCAATGCAATTTAACACTCTTTTTTTTATTTCACATTATATATTCAGACATTGAAAGCAATGAAAAATTTACRTTTATGCAATTGATGCAATTGCAGCTTTAACTAGTGACACTATGTCAGAATAATTAATCTTAAAAGGGCAACGTATCAAATCCAGTCTTGAACAAATGATTGTGCAATCTGCATCCCAGATGCATAAAAAGGTGAAACTGCTAGCAATGATCCAGGAAAACAACACACAAATAATTTAGCCTTCCTAAATTAAACTTAGGCTTATGCATAAAAATATAATTKTAATTATTATTATTACTATTTTTTAGCTTTTCATTGAGCTTAACAACATGGTAAATAAAAACCATGGGGTTTTGTTTCCCTCTAAACAAACTACAATTCAATACCTTATTTTTTCTGAACCCMAACAGATCAACTAATGCAATGCTTTCATCTCCTATTGTCACCAGTGAGTGAGCAATTGAAAAAAATAGAAGAAGCCCTTCCATTAAAATAATCYTAAAATAGTATCTGTCCAAAAATATCCACTTCAATTTAAAAAAAGTCCTAGTGTGTGTTGCCTTCAAGTAATGATTTATTGAGGAGGATGCCTCTGTAGCTTCTAAGTTAGGATTGACATTTGAGTAAGACACACCCAGGCACAAGTATATCAAACTGGAGTAAGCCTGGGTTTCCAAGAAGACAAGAAAGGTACTTCTATCATCACATAAAATATGGAAGGCAGGCTTTTTTCTACTCCATTAATTCCACTGAAAGCAATGCACATTCACAAGAACTTCTACAACAATGTTCTTCAACTAAAATCACCATATAAAATCACCACCTAAAATCACTATATAAAATCACTAGTTCTTCTGCTCCTTTTCTGACAGTTTCTTTTTTCAGCACTTTTCATTATGGATATTAGGAGACGAAAGTATTGAACTGTCATACCAAGGAACAGAACCTGCTCTCCCCAGACAACTTCCTCCACAATTAGTCTTTTGGAGAACCTGTCATGTTGATCCCATTTCTCAGAGCAAGGCAGACATTGCCCAACTTCTTTAAGATCCCATTGGATCTCTTGGTCCTTGACAAATAGGAGAGGTCTGCTCCTCCTTCCCATCCAAGGAGCCACACAACATTCATTCTGAGCAGCAATAGAGAGGATTCTCCTCACCAGTCACCTCCTTGCTGGTATCTTAATAAAGGTACTATCATCTTCTTGCCCCCACTTCTTTCTTCCCACTAGAAACACAACAGTGTGTAGATTATCATGATCCTTTATCTACTACTCTTAAGAGAAATTCAGTTACAGAGTTCAGAACAGATCTTTTTTGCAGTATATTCTTCAGTCTTAAAGAAAACATGTTATTTTGAGACAGTGTCCTGAAAGACAGCTATGGTACTAGGAAAATAATTGTGCATCAATACCATTACCCTTCTTTACCCACCAGCAGTAACATCCACGGTACAGGTGCTCACTGCTTTTAGTAATTTCCATGCTATCCAAAAGCAGAACKGAACACAGAAAACTCATCAATGTTCAGTGGAAGAAGCAGAGAAATCTGTGTTTTAACTTTCTACTCCAAAGTACCAGAACAAATGATTGTTGGCTGCATAATGCAAACTTTAGCCTAACGTTCATACTTACATCTGCTGTTCTTCAGCTGTCAGACTGAAAATGAGCACCAATAAGCTACACAACTCTGCTAAAGCTGATTTAAATGCAAATGAGAATCAGCCAACATGCAGARGAATAACAAGCTTCTGAAAAAAAAACACTTCTCTCAAAAACAAAAGTGTTTCACRTTATTCCTTAAAAGCATTTGAACTGAATACCAGCAAATACCAGCTCATGAAAGAAAATTAAAGTAAGAAGGTGTGTTGACATTGTTATACTGCTTTCTGACTTCTGAATAAAACTGAAGTGGAACACCACCACTTGAAATATTTAATTAGGCAGGAAATCTAAATCTCATATCCAATTTTCTTTCACCAAAACCTCTTTATCCTCAAAATTACAGTAACTTCATTTATTCTTAATATTAACAGGTGCTGTTTTAATTCAGTGCCAGAGACAGGATAGGACATAAGCATAATATTACATTTGGAAACATGAGTGAAATTTGGCAGAAGCTGCCGTGTTGAGGTATCTCAGACACTGCACATGTGCTCCTTGCTGTGAACTGTGCCAGCTATGAAAACTAAACCACTTTAAGGTAAGATGTCTTGCAGATCAGATGCACRGACTGCCCTTTCTTCATATTCCACACAATACAGGACACAAAAACCAAACCCATAACGGCTGTCTGGGCACACATTGTTTCCTTCTGCTTTACAGCCAACACCAAAAGTGTGCAGTCATACCAGTGTTCAATATGTTTTTTTAAATAAATTCTGCTTCACAGAACCCAGGAATTGTATTTTTAAAGAAGTCACTCATGCATGAAGGAAACCACTGTCTCACGCCGAGAAACACAGACGATTTAGCAGGTTGGAGCTAAAAAGCAGCAGTTAGCATGATTATTTTAATTTTTTTCATTGAGGAAAGTTCTTTCCATTCTTCTTTCACTTTTAAGCTAAGCAACTCCTTAAGAGCCAGCTGGCTAAATTTCATTTTATTACAACTTTGCCCAAGTAGAAGTAACTTCTGAGCGTTGTCACACAGAGAGCCAAAACAACAGAGAAAAATGTGAAGAAAAAATTTTGAATTATTTTGAAGTTTAACAGTAAGTTTCCCAGCTAGGTTACCCTCTTCTAAGATCTCCCATTCACTGTAATCTTGCCTTCTTTAACTGCGCAGAGTAGGATTTTTTTTTTGTGTTATGTCACCACTTAGGAAAAAAAAAAGAAATTATTTAACTTTGCAAGTAAATTCACAGTTGGGTTTTCCAGTATAGCCTGCAGATATAGAAAGTATATTTTATTTATTTTAAACCATAACAGCTATAAATTCCTGTTTGTTTTCCTGTATCAGGATTCAAACCCACAATGTCTGTCTTTGGAAAAAAAAAATATACATGAGGTTGCTTTTTTAAAAAAAAAGGGTAACGGGAAAACAAAAAAAACCCTGAATTGAAACAACTCATATTTCATGCCCAGAAGTGATATGATCAATGATGGTCGTTACTATTCCATTTCCTTATTACAGTATCTCAAGTTGTTGAAAAGTTTTCTGGTCAAACATCAACTAGAAAACAGCACTCAAATAACTGCTAAAAATACTAAATTAGAATAAAACCAGATTGTTTAGATGTTGATTCTCCTGGTCTCCAGTCACAGAATTACTTTCCTGGAAAAGCAAGAAGAATTGAATCCGTGTTTCAAGAGAACACCTGACACATCAGCCTGCAGGATACTTTGCAAAGGACTGCCACATCCTCCCTGAGGAAGCTGGCCATGGCACTTGGGGATGCTGTTTTGAGGTGAACATGGTGCTGATGCCTTGGGAAGGCTGACCTAAAACAGAGACTGGACAGAGATATAGAATAAAGAAGATATTTATTGAAAGGCTCTGGGATACACCTTGGGCAGGACAAGAGCCTGACCAGGGCTACACCCAAGGAGGACTTGAAATGATCACAAAATGGACRCCAGGTCACAAGGTCTTACACTATCATAAGCTTTAGTCCATTTGCATATTGGGTTTAATTGTCCAATTACAGCTACAGGCTGTGAGATCTCACCCTTCTTGTTTCTCCCTTCAGTCTATCATTGTTATGCTTTTGGGTCTGACTCAGTGCCCTTGGTCTTCAGCAAGGAAAGGATTTGTTTTATCTCCCTACTCTGTGAAAAGAACTCACTAGCACTTAATATGAGGCTCAGAACTACCCCTGAGGCAGCACAGAATCTGAAAARCATAAAAGCTAAAACTTARGGCATCAGGGATGCTGGGTTAATGGTTGCCCTCGATGATCACAGAGGTCTTGACTAAGCTTAACAATTTGATGATTCCATGACSCAGTCAGAAATGCAGGCTGAGGGATTCCAGACAGTGGGCAAGAATCTGAATCTGCATTCTGGTGATTATGTCCCATCTATGCATGAACCACTGCCTTATGGCACTCTGGGAAGAGAAAAATGTGGGCTTGAAACCCCTCAGGCTGAGAAGGACCCAGGAACAAGGCCTCCCCTACTTMTTGGACTCATCAGCTAATTAACTGCTAGTCTACTACACATTAGATAGGTACCAAAAGCATCTTCCTAAGAGAAAACTGCAGGAAGGAGTATGGGATTTCTTTTCTGATAAATTTAGGAGTCATATCAATGTCTAAGGTATACCCTGGTGTCCTACCAACCAGCTTCACTGTGCTCCACATTACAGAKTTCAAATTTTGATCAGGAAATCAGAATCTCACCATTATATGGTCCTTAGATAACTGCCTCCGTACTTTCTTAGCCAGGAGCCTGATTGTTATGAGCTGCAGTGTTGAACATTACAAGGCTTATGTTCTTCGTCAAAACCTGGGACATAAAACCTTCCACTGCATTTCAAACAGTATTTGCTTTATTTTTTTCCAACACAACAGCCTTTAGGATTTTAAATGGGAAGAAATTAGGTCAGGTCTTCCTACTTGAAACTTTTTAAAATTTTAAAATTGCTAAATTCTGAAAAATGTAGCTGCCTTTTACACCTTCCATTAATATCTTTTGAATATAAAGCTCTGAAGAGCACACTGATTTACTGAGAGCCTTACAAGTAGCAAGTGTCTATAAATATTAGTCAGAAAAATATTTAAACATCATTCCAGTTTTTGATTCCTTTGTAACAGATGTGATTTATCTTTGATCACATATTTTAGCAGCAAGTTATTAAAAATGCACAAAGAATTTGTCTGTGCACAGATCAGCCACAGAATACTGATGTGAACATTTAACAGCCTAAGGAAAAACATAAAAAACACAAAATGGAACCCGTGCACTTGAAGCAATCAAACATCTGCCTGCCTTTCAACACCACTTYCATAGGATTGTCTGCATTCCTAAATCAGAGGATATACGAGTCCCTACTGTTTGAACAATCTTGCTACTCGAAGACAATTTTCAGAGAGTTTAAAATATAAAATTTTCTATCTGTGTTTCTGCTGGTGTACTGCAGTAACAAGGAAGCTACTATTCACTTCTTTTATCAACAATAGTACAAAGAATAAGACACACCCTTCCCAGGGAACTGGAAAAACCTGCTATGTGAAAGCTGAAAAGTCTCCAACTACCCATTCCTTCATTTTGCTCTGCTTTCAACAGAACTGAAGGAGGCTGCAAGGACTTGGCCTTAGCCTAACAAAAATAAGCTGAGCAGAAAAGCAAGGGCTGTGTATAAAAACACCAAAACAATATAAAACAGTAAGAAAAATCTATTTAAAATAAAAGGACAATCTTGGCACAAGATTGTTACTAACTGATGGTGAATAAATTTAGGTTGAACACTGTAAGCAGCTTCATCATGTTGAGGAATTTAGCACTGGAAGAGGCTTCTAATTAAAACAGTGAGGGGAAAAAGGCTCAGCTGCTTTCAAGACAGCACTCCATATGTCTATGTCTGTATGACATAAAGCCTACAAGAGCATGAAAATAAACTTGATGAATAGGCAGGTCCTTTCCTGTCCCACATTCCTAATAGAACAATAACTGTCAAGCAAATAACATCATTCTGATACAACTCGAAGATATARCCATCTGTCAGGCAATACCCCAGAATAATTACACCACAGAAAGAAAAAACAGATATTAACATCACAGGACAGGAGGACAATTGCCAAGAAAAARCTTCACAGGGTATCTGTGCATAAATGTCTCAGACCCATAACCTCACTTCCCATCATTTCATGCTGCCTCTGCAGAAAGCACACCTCTCATGCAGTACTCACAAATCTGAAAGAGCTCAGGTTATTTGGTCTCTATGCAACCAGGCAGTCCCTATGATCTGCAACCTGAGCATTCTGCACACACAGAGCAGATCACCTTACCCCAAACAATATGACATCTAGTATGCTCAACAGGCTCTTTATTTGCTACAACCCTTACTACTTTCATCTCGGGCAGGAGCAGCCAGAAACAGCTTTGCTGTTGAAAGGTTCAAATTGCCACTTTTGCCCTCATGTCATTAAAAGAAAAACTACAGCAATCATTATTGACAATTGGTTASACATGAACAGTCACAGAAATAACACATTCTATTAGACTAACTTTTATAACTTGAAAAAGCAGACAGTCTTTTAGGCATACCAGCMTTTCCACTTGCTTGACATCCAGACATGTATCTCTATCCCTTGCAAAACTGTTGTGGTTAAACCCACGAGAAGATTTCAGAACAAGAATAAAACTGGTGTCTGAGCCATACAATTTCTGTAAAATAATCTCAATCTGTATTTTTCTTAGCTTTATTCTCTGCTTCACTAAGAGAATGTTAGTGCATTCTCTTCACTAAGGGAATGTAATGCAAGACAGCATTACAGTCCATTTTCAGTTTGTTTATATCACACCACAGCATTTTCCTACCATTTTAGTTCATCTGCTTATAATAGAACACCAGTGCTTTTTAACCCTGTCATCCAAACAGCATACCATCTTTGATTCACTATGAGAGCCTACAGATCTGATTTATAGTATATTCTAGACATACAASTGCATAATTTAGGTTTGAAAAAAGGTGTGCTGCAAGATATCACAAAAGGCCTCCCATTAGCCCTGCTAAGAATAAACAGACACGTTTTACTTGACCTACCCTACTAACCTCAGCAAGCTGGTCCTTAGTGGCAGATGKCAAGCTCAAATGACCACTTTCACATCTTTGTTACAACTCCACAGCAAGTCTTTGATCATTTTTCATSTGGAAGTACCAAATGGATTTCAGCTTCTTGGCCTCTATACAGTCTCCTCAAAATGCATCAGCTGATCTCCCTTGTACCATGCAGTGGGAATACTCATCTCAACTTTAGCTGCATTTCTCTCCATCAAATATAGAAAGGGACACATTGCATACTGCTAAGCTTAATTTCAGTTAACTCCCGGTAGATCCTTTGGATTATTTTGCCATAGTGTTAGATAGCAAAATACAAAACTACAATAATATCATATCTATGGCCTCTGACAAATTTTGACATTAAGCAGTCTGATACAAAAGTAAATAAACTGGAGGATGAAATCTACTTGAACTGGTTTTCATTTCTCTAAATAGTACAAAATTGTAAATACACATATTGCTTCAAGTATCATTCATTTTTTGCAGAAACTTACCTAGAAGTGAAATAAAGTTACCAAGAATATTTTGTACCACAAAAGGCCTTTCCCTTAAGGTAAGCATTAAAAAWGGCAACTGAGCTCTTCAGAAACACTGTAAGCAGTACAAAGGACACAAAAGGTAAAGCTGTCTATACAAAATTAATTTAGAGCACCCAGAAAATACACAGATGTTAAGAACTGCACCCATCTCAAAACACTCTTGCTTTCTTCTTCATCTTCCAAACTRCACCCCAAGCAGTTTACAGAACTCCCTTTCAGATATTGTGATTACTCTCCTACCCTCACCCCYGGCCAGGTTCCAGGCAGCCTGAATTATTTTGCTATGTTGCTGCAACGACAGCAAAGGAATGCTGTGTCCCAAGTAGCACAGTCATTATTCAGTGTATTATTTTGAAACAATACTTTCTGAAATACTATCTTGGAAATATGACTTGGAGATCTCAGGAAAGTTGTTTATGCTAGGCTTCAGGCTAATAGTCACAAAAACTTGTCATTTTCATTGGCAAGGTTCTTCTTTCTTCATTTATATTTCATTCCAAGTCTGTAAAACTACATAGGACATTCTGGGAGCTGGTTGAATCCCATGCCAAGTCATAAACCAAAGACTCCCATGAAAATAGGTCAGATCAGGAATCCTCTGATAAGACATCAGCAACAGAGAAAGAAATCTCCCTCATGTTGACTGCCAGAACACAGCCCATTTTAGCTACAAGGAGGAAACATCTCTTAAGGAACTACTACAAGGAGAAGCCCAAGCCAGCCTGATAGGACTGTTTGTTGTCTCTTCACAGTGTCTAACAAAGAAAAGGAAACAGAACAAACACTGTGCCCATGACAATGTAACTTACTGATTGGAACCACTGACCGAGGCTGTGGTGCCATTCCATCAATTCATGTCAGGGCTGAACGCAGTTCCTTCCCTGGTGATCCAAATAGCTCATCCCTTGACCCCTTGGAAATAGGATTTTATTTAAGGTTTTTACCAGTCAACTTTTGTTACAAGATTCCTGTAGGATCCAGTGGATCAGCTGAGCTTTTCATTTACTATTTTCAGGATTATTTCTCTGCTCCCTTCCAGTAGAAGTTCAGAAAAAAATTCTCCTGAAAGGTGCTGATTCTACTGAAAGAACTGCAAGCATCTGACAACTTCCTTTCTGTACTTCATCACTTTTACTGCTTTTTTCCCTGGCCTGACAAAGGTTTCACTGAAGAGGAAGGTGGGGAAGACTCATTAGTGAGAGAGGTTTGATGCAACAATCATCTGAAATTCAAGGTCAAATGTTTCCCTTGGTAACAGCTGCAGATGCACACACATTCAGTCTCCTTGCAGTGAGGACTGTCTTGTACTTTAATACATACACCATGAAAGAATTWTTTGTACAGTAGACGTGCATACGAGGAAGAGTTTATGCACAGAAACATCAACCCCCCCCCGAAGAAACATCTCATTACAAAGAAGAGAAAACACATAGCTTCCCATGTGTTTGTAACTTCTAGTTTCTAAATTAGTGAGTGAATCTGCAACATGTAAACACTGGATTTTGGATTACCTTTCCTATTATAACATAGTCAAAAACATCACAARATTTAGCAGAAGGTAATTAGACATCAGGCTTTCAGTCAGGCTGTGGCATGTTCTTACTTCTCCATTGGGAAGGCAGGCTATGTGTGCCTGTCACACACACCCATATCAAATCTCATATCTCTAGTCAAGCATTCAAGTGGGGAGGTAACATCTTGGCATASTACTCAAGAATGAGTTTTCAAGAAGAGAAGGTCATATTATTACTTACTAATTCAGAATGATGTATTATTTAATGTCTCTAAAAAGCATTCCAAGAACTACAGAGAGATCTATTTCTTGCTAGAGGCAATAAAATATATACAGAGGAGGATATATATGCTCTTAATTTCCACTACTCAGGACATGGTWTAAGGAACAACATCAGAGAGGCATTAACAGCTTTTAAAGCAGAATCAAAACCTGGCCCTGCTCGAGAGAGGAAGAAGGTGACAATATGGTTTTGATTTGTGTGTGATGGCCAGCACATGGGTTTAATGGCCCACACTAATTGGAGGGCTCAAAGGGAAGGTTTAGTTCTTTGCTCACTGTCCTCTCAAATGCACACCTAAAAATAAGAGAAATCAGCATTTGAGTTTGACCTGCCAGTGAATGAGAAGCACCCCAGTGCAAGGACAGGGATGAAGATGCCTGGCCTCTGCAGTGAGGACACTGTCCTTGTAGCCTGGGAGCCAGGAGTAACAGAAGCATGCTGGAATCCTGCAGCAACTCCAACCATGCCTGTGCAGGCACTGGAAGAAAGACACACTCTTATTTTTATCCCACTGCTGAGTGACCTTATGAGCTGCAAATTAGCAGCTAAACAAATGTCTAACCATAAGTATCACACAAGACAAGATTTGCTTTAAGATAACTGAAGATAACTAGATTTATTACTTAGATCTTTACAATGCGGGCAAATGTAAGAAATCTCAATTAAAACATGTAGCTGCTCTGACACAGTAGAAACTGTTCATGCAAACACACTGAACAGACACAGAAGGTCCAGTTACTTAATACTTCCCTGTACTGTGGTCTATTAGTGTTAGATCATATTAATGTGCATGCATGTTTTCTTGAGAATCTGCAGATACTCCATTTGTATTACCATAGTAATCATCAATTACTATGATTTTTTCATAGAATGGTTTGGGTTGGAAGGGCCCTTACAGATCACCTAGTTCCAACTCTAGTGCTATGGGCAGGGATACCCCCCAGTAGATGAGGGTATTTAAAACCTYATCTGACTCAGCCTTGAACACTGCCAGGGATGAGGCATCCGTAACTTTTGCTTTTTCTTCCTGAAGTACCCACCATTCCAACTGAACAGCTTGTGAAAACATGCAACACACCTCCTGGCACTAACATGTCACTCTAGACTTTCACCTGTGCTGACAGCAGGCTTGTTTTAATAAGCTGCAGTGTTTTGATAAGTAATGCAAGTGTCTATTGAACTGATACATACATTTTAAATATTAATGCTATATCAAAGCTAAATGAAAGCTTTAGAGAAGTCAGAGTAAGTGATTTAATAAGGTGGGACATTTAACTCCCTGATGTAAGTTARCAGCACTTAAAATGGTGAGCTCAGTCCTTGGATAAAGAAACAAGAATACCTCTTGTTTTCTTTCAGGTGTAATTGCTATYACCCACAGGAAGTCAAAACAGCTATCTGGAATTCATTAAATAGTGTGGTAATGCTGAAAGTCTGAGGAGTAAAATACAAATTCAACATTAATGAAATGACATTTACTCAACAGCCATCACTGATTACACATGTCCACCTACACAACAAARCTACAGAATTAAACACTGTGTTACAATTGCTGTCTGCCTCTAGTCACAGAACAGTTAAACAGAGTACTTGCCTAAACCTATCTTCCTACATCATGCTTTAGTCCGGGACCCTAGGAAAAAGCTCACACCACCTTTGGTTTCTTGAGGCAGAAGTGAACCACTGGATATAGAGTTACTGGGTTGGGATGACCCATCTTCATACTACACATGTTGGTTATGTCTCTGTACTTTTTTTCAGTCAGCTGATACGATAATAACCAAGCAGAACTGATTTGGGTCTCACACACACACCCCAGACAACTCTTCTCTAAATACGAAAAGAAAAAAACTTGCCAAAAGAAATTTGGCAAAATTTCTTACATTCCCTTRGTATTCTATGACTTATTAAATATAATTAGCAGATCAGCCAGCTTCTACTGTGAGAAAAGGTTACCGAGTTTGCAAACCTTTCCTAACAGGTATTGCCTAAGACTCCTGTGCTTAGGAGGAACGTGTGGGCTCATTTTGTTGGTTTTTTTTTTTTTTTCAAAATCCAAGTAATTGTCATATTAATGCCTGCACATGACTTTTTCAATCAAGTATCTACAAAAAAGTATGTTTTACAAATCTGCTAGAATATCTTTCTGTACCTAAAATATTTAAATTCTTCTTCCCCAGCCATGACAGCTGAAGAGTCTGCTTTTCAGACAGATGTCTGTATTGGTTTCTAACATCCTTTTGTTCCCCTCCCAAGCTTTTTTCCTTTGGAAATGAAAGTATTTAGAAGTCTTCATATATCAAGGGGAACAAGTTTAATAAAAGGTCCTAATGAGAAGCAATCTTCATTATCTTCCTTAAGTAATAAATGCATATGTCATGAAATCAGGAGTTAAGATAATGTTTAATACAGTACATGATGTTAGAAAAGCTTCCATAGCTTCTGGGAAGCAAAAGCCTTCACAGCTGGCACACTGAAGTTTTCAACTCTTCTCCAGTTGTCCATCTGGTCATTTGACTCTCAGTAAGTCACCTGTAACTTGTCCCTTTTAACTTTTGTCATCCAGTACCTGCCTTGTGAATCTTTCCCTTTGTGGCACTCACAGCAGAAYTYTGCACATCTAACTGCCCAGGAAGACATTTTCCTCCACTGTTGCAGTCCASAAAGATCTGCTATTTCCAGTGACAGTTTCTCCCTCCGACTGGCTGACAGCATGCCCACCATCCACTAGAAGCAGCATCTTCCAGCATCTCTAAACAGATGGGAGACTACAACAGCATTCAACCACCTGCATGTGCAAGACGCAGCCATGGTTCTAAACAAAGGAAAACATTAGTGTTTTCCACACTCAATACAAAAATGTGCTTGCTGGACAACTGACCTCTAGTGAGCCTCAGTACTCAACTGCTGCACATGATTTTTGCTCTCCATTTTAACCATCAAGATTTCTTGAAGCCAGCCAGTCTTCCCTGGGAAGCACCCAGGGTGTCTCGCCAGGTCCCACGGCACAGACWCATGACTCTCACAGCAGTCAGATGAGGGACCAAAGACACCCTTCAGCCTTGGCTCAAAGCATGCCATTCACAGTTYTATCCTCTGAGGTTTGCTTGCCATTTCAATCCCCTTGCTCAGACTGGTGGAGGCAGCTGGAAGGTGGTYCAAGTCACTCACTGTCTGTATCGTATTTCAAACACTCCAAGCTTTCGAAGCAGGGAGTCCTGCACTGCAGCTCAAGCAGGGCCCTTGCACACTTGTTGGGCTGTAGTACTTGTAGTGCCATTTTAATACCAAGAGAAAGTTTTTAGCATCTATAATTTTGATGTCATTAAAGCCACAGATTTGGATCCTTGGAGAAGTAACCAATCTTTGAATAAGAAGCCTAAAAGCTCTGTGGTACAGACTGGATGCTCCCATCCCCAGTCCCTGCTGTGGTASAGACTGGATGTTCCCATACCATCCCCAGTCCCTGCTGGGACTGAAGTTACAGGTTAGCATGATAYGTACTGGAGRGAACACAGACTTACTGAATCACTTAACCKTGCAGACCAGGCAGCAAAAGGCTCCTTTCAGGGTCATTGGGATTCCCAGATGGCAAGAGAGCAGCAGCAGTGTGAGGACAGGGTGTGACCCAGACAAGGCAGCTAACAAAGGGCTGCTGTTTGTCCTGGYGGGAGCAGCACTAACTGCCTTGGGCTGGTAGTAGGGAAAGCATTAAGGGAGAACAAGGATTTTTAGATAGGATTTAGAGTAGAGATTTCACACCTTCGTTAAGCTTTAGCCTTCATTCACCTTAAACTAAGTAGCAAGCTGCTCARTGAGAGGTTGGTTTTGGTCACTTCTCCAGCCTTGCTAGCTTCAAGATGATGCAGCTCTGGCATTCCCCCTTCCACATGCACATTCCATTTACAACGAAATCCTAACACAGAAGTTAACTGTGTTCACAGCTTCCCAAATGGCCCAGAATACAATGAGATAATTAACTGCCCATGAACAGCTATTCATTGAAAACGTCTATCACAGTATCTGTTAAGCCATTGAAAATCTTCATTACTGTRTCTGTCAAACCTCTGAAGAAATTCAGTACTGTTTATYCARATTCAGAATKAGACCAGATTTACTTCTTGTTTTCCAACTCTCCTGGACCACGACAAATAAGCAAGGCTTTTTATTCACTGAACTTGTAAGGAGTTTTCTAAAACCACAAAAAAACCCTCTCCATATGCCAGTTGAAGCTTCTGATTTGGTCACATCCATGTGTGAAATAAATATACTTCACTCTCATGTATAATTAGCAATGTCAAGTCTGTTTCTCTAGATAGCATCCATGGCATATTGTCTGTGAAACATCAGCTCTGCATTTCATATCTGAAACGACATTGTTCCTCTCAGAACAGCTTCACTGACTAAACCAAGCCCAATCCACCAAACAATACATTAAGAAAGCAGTAAAGGTTTTCTATGTTCTTTTTATAAATGGCTGCGTGTCTTTTCAAATTCTGAGACACAATTTGTAGCTCTGAAGCAGTTTYACTCTCTGCTTAAACTTGCTACACAATTTATAATGCAACATGTTTCTAAGTCACTAACTATTGGCTGTATTTGCAATTCTTTCCTATTTTTTCAAAACTTCTATCATACATGATGAAATAACATAAGAAAATTTCATCATTCTTGACTCAAAAAAAGAAGTTGTCTTTACAAGACAATAAAGCAGCACACACAATACTTTTACCACATAATGGTGTAACACTTTCACAACTTTAYTGATTAACACTRAGCATGACATGAAATTMTTCTTGGTCTTTAATACTGATCTACACACATCTACTTATTGCTCAGGACAGCAGAAAACAACCAACAGCCTAATTCAGTATCAGAAAACAACAAGCAAGAGTCATCACAAGGGAGTCATACCTGGGTAACTTTTCACTTCAGCAGCAGCATAAGATAATGCATTTTTCAGATTGCCAAGCTGASAGTCTATGGAATCTGAAAGAAAAGGGAAAGGCTAACAGTAACATGACATTCTAGTCAGTATTGGAAATACTACATACTTGCATTTTTTCATTCTAAAYGTTAGGAGAATAAATTTAAAGTAGTAAACTTGCAAATATCTGATTCTCTACGAAGTCCTGCAGAAACAAGAGAAGTTTTATCTTGGGGGAGAGAGGATTTCCAATTGGGGATTTATTTTGCCTCCACACTTGTCCTAGATAAATTGGTCTTAAAATTATAATTAAGCAAAATAAYGACAGCAAAATGGGTGTAATGTGGTAAGCTTTGTCTAACATAGAAACATCTGTAAGACTTCAGACATACAATCCCATKTTATACATGAACAATGTACAAATTCTGGTACAACATTTTAGGTATAAGCTTTCTACCACTGCACTGAATGCAGTGCACATGAAAAAGCCCCTAAGTACTTGGGACTTCCTGCCTGTAGTAAAATGCTAATTTCTTTGCTTCATGATAGCTAATTACTCTGCTTTGAAAGTCAGCAATAACCTCCAGACCACAACTGGCTGTGCACACCAACAYCCAGCAAATGTCCATGAGACACTGCTACGAGCAGCCCATCTTTTCTTCAGAGCTTACAGCTGTGAGATAAGATTGATTCTAGCCATGATTCATAATGTAGATTGATAAAAAATTTTCAGGACAAAATCTGGAGTCCCAAAGACTAGTCTGCTTAATGGTACTGCTTTAAAACACACGGAACCTGTTAGCCTACCAAAGTGGGGGGGAAATTCAAATTGTGTTCTTTGGTAATTAAGCATAACAAAAGCAGATATTCAAGAATATCAAGGTTTAGTGCATATTCAGACATGCCTGATTTTTTATTTCTGATGGGTTTCCCCTAAATGCAAGACTACCAGCTAAAATAAAGAGCATGTCAATGTACTTATCGTCTTAGTGTCTTTGAACACTTATTTGTCAAAAAACTTTACTGAACACCTCATGGTAATGCTCAAAAATTATTCAGTAAAATATAAGATCATGGCATCAGAGCTGTTTCAGACCTGCTATATGGCCAACCTGACATGGGACAGAGCTAGTGGTCTGGCTGTCAAGGGCTTTTAAGRATACTGCAGTGTAAAAGTTATTTGAAGTGTATTAAGTAATGTTTGTGCCCTCTCTATTTCTGTMATACAGGCCAAGGTACTGTATTAGATAAGTATATGAAATCACTTGTGATAGAAATGTCCAGAATTCACTGAAAGCAGATATAAATAAATTCAGCTATATWATTTGTACTTCTAAGACTAAAATTAGGAGGACACAATTTAATATACTCCATCTTTTCTTTAACAAACAAAAACCAGCAGCAAGCAGGAGATGAGGTCAGGAAGAATATATACACCATAGCCTGGGATTAAACTGCATTAGCACAACTATGTGGGAAGCCTTCAACACTCCTACACATAATTCACGTAGTTCTAGATGGTCTAACTTGCTTAACTCATTGCAACAACTTTCCAAATCATACTCTAGAAGGCAACTAACTGACACTTTGCTAGCAGCAAGACGGGATTTTTTTCCTGTTTTTCTCATTATCATAGCCAGTTCTACAGTAAAACTTAACAAAGAAGAACCAGTTTGGAGGGAAGATGCTACTGAAGGAGTTTTTCCTTCTGCTCCCTTCCACATGCTAGAGGCAAATAAAAGGCTCACAGGTGGCCCAGGTGCTTGCCACACAAAAAGGGAAGAGTCAATGCACAAAAGCAGAACTAAGGCTGGAGTTTCAGTGAAAGGCAACATTGCWACATCGTAAAAGGGGAGTTGCAGCAGATTTAATATCATCTTAGTGAGAAGCACACTACTCCTACAAGGCACTGAGGAAAGAACTGGAAGTTGCAACTTAGAAGTCATACTTGTGACCATTTCCTTCAGGTGTTGGGATGTTAACAAAAATGCAAAGAAACTTCCAAAGTAATAGTTTCTTAACCTGACCTTTCTGTATGTGGTATTGATTTTTATACTGTACTCTTAAAAACTTACAGCTCTGACACCTACCTGCCTAATTTAAAATTTAACTTCCAAATGACATGCTCCTACACAGAAAACATTTTATTACAAACACAAAAACACAGTACTAACTCAGGTTCAAGGTCCATCTGACACAGTATCCTGTCTCTAATAAGTACTGCCAGTGGATGCATGGAGAACAAGAACAGAGTAAACATACAGCAACCATTCCTTGATGTACTTTGCCAGCTGACAGCAATCTGCTGCTCTGGGATTTCCCATCTCCTTTTAAGTGTACAACTGTAAATATAAACAYATCCACAATGAAGTCCAAACCTAGTCAATGTCTGAAATCAGTTACATCAACTCCTCAGCATTTAGGTTACTGCTTTACTCCTTTTCATACAGATGAATAAACTGGCACAGTTGAAACTGATGACTCTCATTCACTCATTTCCTAGCTCTACACGATTAAATCACAAACCCTAAATTAACTGTTGCTTTAAGACAGCTTTTAGAAGCTACATGCAGTCACACACCCTGAATGCAAAAAAATCTTAATCCARACAGTGACATCTAGCAAAATCCTAATGTTAATTCTAAGTGAGGTTATACATTTGRTCATCCACATCAATTAAGGACAAAGAATATTTTCAGTAAGTGAATAAACTAGTAGTAAATTGAGTACGATATTTCTATAAATATGGCCAAGACATAATAACCCTGCATAAAAGGGGCCTGATGGCTGATAAAACTTTATTTTAAAATTAACACCTACAAAACAACATGCCTCATTAAAAAGRGGCTCTTGATCTAAGCAAACTTAAAATAAGAACTCTAGACCTCATCCAAAAAACCTAACAGTAAAAAACAAACTCTGAATTCAGCCACCAAAGACAGCCATGAGATCTAATGATGTTGATCATCACTGCCTGGACTGTTCAGTCTTCTTYAAAGGGAAGAATTCTGGTGCTGGGTGATATGGTTYAGTGCTTTAGGGGTTACAGTGTTGWCGGGTTCATGGTTGGACTTGTTCTTCAAGGTCTGTTCCAACCTTGCCAATTCTATGATCWCTGAAATTTATTGCCCCTGAAGTTACTCTACAGTTTACTTAGAGGGAAGAAAATGCAAAGATATGTCAAGTTGTTTAAGAAATCAACTCAATTAAAAAGCTCTGGAAGCACAGAAAGGCAGGTTGCTATAAGCACAGGTAAAACGAAGCTAGGAAATCAGAAGAGAAAGCACACAAGAAGCGTGCAAAGGCATCTACTGCTCTTCCCAGCTCTTTCCTCAAATACTATCTACCTTCTCCATATGCAACGCGCCAAATTAATAGCTATTTATTGCTCCACGCAGATTAAATGCAGGCATTAACAGCAGTTAGCCTCACAGGTGAATTAAGTTATTACCGGCCAATTCATAAAAACGCTTCCTGTTCCCGATACCCCATAAATTGAAGTTGATAGGTCTCCAGAGCCCGGCTGCGCAGCCCGGTGTCCCTTAATGGCTCAGTCACATCCATTACTTGTCTGAACGAGCTCTGCGCAACGAATCCCGGCAGCCCGGCAGGTTTTAAAAGCCGGGGCACTCGCCGTGATTAGATCCACCATGAGCTTCCCCCGCCCGCTCCCGCGCGGCCGGCGCTGCCCGCGGGGGGGCTCCGGGACCCGGCGCTGCCCGCACGGAGCCGCCCGCCCCGGGGAGCCCCGCGGGCAGGGCAGCGGCTCCCGGGGGGCTCCCCGAGGAGGCGGGGGACGGGGACCGTCTCGGAACCGGCACCTCCCGCCTCGCGCCCCCGGCACCGAGCGGCCACAGCCCGGCACCTGCCGCATCCCCTCGCTATCCCGACGACCCCTCCCGTGGGAAATCCCTTCRGCGCAGCGCCGCGAGCGCTTCGGAGCCCCCCGCCGCGACCCTCGCCAGCTCGCGGACCCCCGCGGGGCTGCGGCTCGTACCTGTGGCCGGGCCTGACGCGCGGGTGCGGCTCCGCTCCGTCTACCCACGGCTCGGCTCGGCTCKCCCCGGCTCCGCGTCGCCGCCGCGCTGGGCCGGGCCGGGCGCGCCGCGCACCGCCCACAGGGGCGGGGCCCGAGCAGCCCAACGGCCGCGCGCCCACGGCCCGCGCGCTCCCGGGGCCCGCGCGCCATTGGCCGGCGGAGGGAGGGGCCGCGCGGGGCCGCGCCGCCATTGGCCGCGGCGGAGGCGGGGCCCCGCCCCCCGGGGCGCGTGACTCCGAGTGGCGGGGCTGGGCCGCGGGTCCCGCGCCGGGAGCCCGCGGGGTGAGCCCTTCTCCTCTGGGATGCGCCCCGCCTCAGGGATGAGCCCTTCTCCTCTGGGATGAGCCCTTCTCCTCTGGGATGCGCCCCGCCTCAGGGATGAGCCCTCCCCTTCAGAGATGAGCCTCCCCCCACCCCTCAGGAATTAGGACCCCCCTAGGAATGAGTTCTTCCCCCGCCAGGGATGAGTCCCCGCCTCAGGATGAGCCCCCCGCCTGAGGGGTGAGCCCTCTCAGGGGTGAGCCCCGCCCCCAGGGATGAGCCCCCTCAGGAGTGAGCCGCCTCACGGCGCGCCCGGCGCGGGCCGCGGGATCCCCCCGGGGTCCGCCGCCGGGGCTGCCAAAAATTCATTACGGCTCCGCAGGAGAGCGAATGCAAAGCTCTTCACGCAGTTACCATTTGTGCTGTTAAGCGTCTTCCTATTTTTGTTTATTTATTATGTCTATGTATTTCAAGTCTTTGAGTTGGAGCACCTTTGCATGCACATGTTTTCCTCCCTAGAAATTTGTTAAAATTACTCACATCGTGTTTGGACCTTTTTAGCAGTAGAGCCCTCAGACCTTGCAGGCAAAGGTTGCAAACCATCGGTCAGGGCTGTGCACAGGGAAACAGCAGTGATCTGCAGCAGCTGTTTGTCCAAGCCCGGAAAGCAGAAGTGACGAAGGTAATTAATTCATTTGTCAGCTCCGTGCCTCCAGTTTAATGCACATCCTAGCAGTGAACCGAACATTATTTCACTGCAGTCCAACTATTTTGGGGTAATGCGAACATGTTCCTCTAATGCTTACAGAAAATATCCTTAAAAGGTACGGTGGGAAAAGAATASTTAGGTTCGCTTCTCCTGCTGGGTTTTGTTTCCTTCTGTTTTGTTTCACTCTGAATCCTCAATGCTAAAGCAGAGACGATCGCTCGGGCTGGGTCCGCTGTGGCCCCAGCCCTGATGCGGGACCTCTCGGCGCTGCGGGGCCGGGGAACACGGCGCTGCTCCAGGAGGGAGCCGGGGGAGCAGCAGGACAAGTAAGGCTGTTGGTATGCGGCTGAGAGATGGACAGGGCTTGGCCGCTGGCAAGCTGGGTGGCTTCCCCAGAAGAAGCTGCAGTCCTACCTGTGCGTGAAAGAACGAGACTTTACTCATTCAGTGAATCTATTCTTAATGAGCTCGCTTTTCATGTAATAAAATATGCCAAGGACTCTTTCAGTCTTTTTCAAGCAAAGGAATACACTGGTATCATAAATATGTGAGTTTGCAAGAGCAGTGCTGTCCAACATCCACACCATTCAGCATTTAGTACACTGGACTGCCAGCCTGCAGAAGTGTTCCCTAGTGTCTACAGCATGCTGTACTAGTTCCTGGCTAATCTCTTCAAAATATGTCATTACAGGTGGCTTGGGACAGCTGTAATTCTCTTGCACTGAGAGGGGCCTTTCAGCATTATCTTCAATCAGCATTTTGAATGAAGTGCTTAATTGTGCCAAAAATTCATTGCAATACGTAAGCAGTTCCAGAAGACGAGTTTCTTRCAGTTTCCTCTCATGTCTTTTATTACTAGACATATGGTTCTGTAGTGTATAATGCAACTACTCTCATTCAGCTTCCTTTGGCATTTGTTCCTATTCAGTTTAAAATTGCAGTGTTTGCACACTACGCGATTACAGTATTTTGTTATGTTGTCAATCATTTTTGTTTAAATGAGCAAATCATTAACAATTACTTCCCTTTTACCCATATCTTCAAAGACAGGACATGGTCCTTCCTTTTGTGATCCATCAGCAGCTGAAGCATTCCTGAATGGAAACCTGTTTAACATACATGGTTAGTTTTTGAATAAGTTATTCTCAAAGCCAGTAGTGTAATTACAGTSCCTAGAAAAGCTAGACACATCAAATGTAGCTCAGTTCCTGGATGAATACATATTTYTGTGGGTTTTGAGATCACATTTTAAACATTCATCTCACTGTCCTTTTAAAGAAATGTTTCACAAGATTAAACAAATGCCAAGCTAATAATTTCCTTCTTGTTATGCTGAGAACCACCCAAGTACTTTTTCATATCTTAAGACTTAACCTCACTTGGAAAATTAATTTAAAAATAAATAGTTCTGAGTTCTGATACTTTATATGCAAACTTTTAGTTGCAGTCAGGCTGTTGTTGGAGAAATTTAAATTCCCCAGGATGAAAGTGCTGACAGACACTAAGCAACAAAACTCCAAAACATGGCTTCCAGCCAGAAAGATGAATTGCCATTGTGCCCATCCATGTATTATCCTTCCTTTCCTATTGTACGATTTGGCAAGAGTGAGTTGAGCCCTCTGTTGKTTTTGAAAAAGGATTCTCCACAAATCCAAAGCAAAGCAACTCCTGTAGGCTGAACACTCAGTAATAGCAAACGTGATGAAACTAAGGAGACAATGAAGAATTTTCCACAGGTCAGTGCTTTTTCCAAACCCAGGGGCTTTTCCAAACATTCTTCAAAGAACATTTTTTGGCATGACTTTGGCTAAGAACTAAGCATCTCAAAATTATTAAATCAGTCCAAGTCTGAAAGTTTAAGAGCCAGACTAGAAAAAAAATGGTTAGGGAGGTAAATTTARGCAGGTTGGATGACCTGCTCCTTTTCRTTTCTTCCCATARGTTTTTCTGGTGGAAAATGGCRGGAAGAAATATGACACTTGAGAAGCTGTTGAGACACACTGGTCCCCAAACTCTTTAGACATGACTGGTATGTCTGAGGTATTTTCTTCTGTCTTGCTGACATGGTTGGAAATCTGCAAAGGCAGCATCCTACATCTCTTTCAGGGGGATGCAACAGTAGAAAGACATCTCAGGTGGTACCATGTCTGCATATCACTGTACACATTCCACCCACAGAATCTTCCTAGTTGCCTCTAAAGATTTAGCCCATCACAAGGTGTTGGCATCTCTCTTTTCAGTTGCTAAGTTGTTGTTACAAGGCAGTTAAAAACATATTCAATACTTTCCTAAAATTATCTTTCAATGCAGGCAGTTGCTGTATTTGGCACAAAGATACTATATGATCATTAATGGGAAGTGAAACTGAGCCAGTTTCTCTTCAAAGTGTGGCCAGCCCTAAGGGACAATTTGAGAACTCCTGCTTCAAATATGTTTAGTTGTGTGTGTTTAGAAACTGCTTTGGTGTTGTTCACCTCCTGACACTGACACTTCTGCTGTGCATAGCTGAGATTCTTGCATAATTTAACAGAGCCATCCCAGGTGTCTCCCACTCTGTTCCCAGCATTCAAGCTGTGYTCTTTGGATTGTGGCACACAGTTTGTGGTACATTACATTTACTGAAGAGAGTTTACTAGACTTGCTTATTTAGAAAATTTTTGAAAAACGGGTTGGATGGGGTTTTTTTCAATCACATCTATTAGATTTGCTCCAAAAATACTTATGACTGCTGTCTTCAGCTAAGTTGATTTCCTTGATTTTTCTCTGATATGAGTATGAAAAATATTTTTCTATTTTTCATCTAGAATTCCAACATTGTTGGTGCAAGTGAAATAAATAGTTGTAGACATCTTTTTTTTTTTTTCTGTTGCATTTGAAATACTTGGTGGTTTGGGGGGTTTTTTTGGGGTTTTTTTTGGATGGTTGGTTGGTTGGTTGGTTGGTTGGTTTTTTTTGGGGGGGGGGTTGGGTTTTTTTTGTTTGTTTTGTTTTGTTTTGTTCTTTGTGTTAGTGTTTCATCTTCATAATTTTCCAGCAGACAGGCTTGTGGATAGCACAAAGGACTGGCTGAATAGAACTGGAACCAGCAAAATATCTGTTTCAGTCATTGCAAACTGAGGATCCTGGAAAATATAATGTTTCAGTCATTGCAAATCAAGGATACTGGAAAATATGTTAAAATGGTTTCATTTATTTAAGGCATATTTAGTTTGTTTTCTCACTTTTTCCTATTATAATTGCAAAACCTTCTGAATTTTTTGTTCAGCAATACTCTGAATTATTGCTATCTAGGTATAGTAAATGAATTATGTGAATTATTTTATTGGAAGAACATGCACATTCATGTGTACACATTATTTGCCTGGTCTTCCTCTTACAGATGCAACTTGTAGTAACATCCTAGTTTGTTAAAGCAAAAAACTGCTCTAGAGATTCCACATTTCTGACTGATRCAGTAGAAATCTGTCATGCTTGTGTAGAGCACATGGAGCTTGAATGCAGTAATATGAATAAATATTGAAATGTGTTGAACATTATTTTTTGTTGGTTTAGGTCGAGAAATTTTTCTAGCTGGTCATAAAGTAATTTTAACTTTCTTCTTTCATTATATTTATAGAAGTCTCAAAATACATAATTTTTTCCCCTTCATCTTGTAAAATTTTTCTGTCTATAGTGCTAGTCATGGAATACTAGGTTGGAAGGGACCTGAAGGATTATCTGGTCCAACCTTTCTTGGCAAAAGCATCATCCAGACCAGATGCTTCAGCACCCTGCCCAGACTAATCTTAAAAGTGTCCAAAGCTGGGAAAACCACCACTTTTTTGGGGAGATTATTCCAGTGGTTGGTTGTTCTTRTGAAAAATATTCCTCTTGTGTCCAAYTGGAATCTCTGTGGATGTAACTTGTACTCATTACCCTTTGTCTTTTCCAYGTGTCTCATTTTGAAAATTGACTCTATCTTCTTTGTAGCCATCCCTTCAATACTAGAACCATTACCTCCATTAGATCTCCCCTGAGCCTTCTTATCTCAAGGCTGAGCAAACCCAGTTATCCCAGCCCTTCCTCACATGGTGGGCTTTGAGCCYTTGGATCATCTTTTGGCCCTTCTCTGGACCCTCTCCAGCTGCCCACCTATTTTTTGTGTAGCAGGGACAAAAACTGAATTCACTATTCCAGGTGTAGTCTGGCAAGTGGTGACTAGAGCAGCATGATGACATCGTTATCTCTGCTGGTAATGCCCTTGTTGATTCAGCCCGGGATCTTGTTGGCTTCTTTGCTACAGTAGCAGACTGTGCACTCACATTCCACTGCTTGTCCATCCAGGCCAGGTTCTTTTCTACAGAGCTTCTCCCCAGCARCTGGTAGATCCCAACCTGTGCTGCACTCATGGATTAAACTTTCCCAGGTGCAAGACCTTACACTTGTCCTTGTTAACTTTATAAGGTTCTTGGTAGCTCACTCTTCCAGCCTATCCAGGTCTTCCTGCAGGGTGGCTCTTCATCTGAAAGTGTCAGCCTCCCACTCAGTTTAGGGGAAGCAAAAGTCATCGTGGTGCACTTGACCCCATCATTCAGATCGCTTTTGAAGATACTWAACAGTGCTGGGCCCAATATTGATCCCTGGGAGGCCCCACTYGGGGCAAGTTGCCAGTTGGAAAAAGAACTCTTTGTCACTCTGCTCTGGGTGCAGCCTCTCAGCCAGCTCTCCACCCTCGGTGTGGACTCTTGTCTGGAACAAAACACCTCAGTTCTCTTGGAGGAGCCTGACAGAAACTGTATCCAGAACCTTGGAAAAAGGCACATCTATAATGTCCCCAGCTCATCCCACGCCAACTGAACAGGTTACTTTGTTGTAGAAGGTGATCAGGTTCGTCAAATACCATTTACCCTTGCTGAACCCATGCTGGCTTTCCCTAACTTCATGCTTCATCTGATAGGAGGATTCCTTCCATAATTTCCCCAGAGACTGAAGTAAGACTGATGGGCCTAGAATTTCCTGGAGCCTCCTTTWAGCCGTTCACATAGATGGGTGTGACACTAGTCTTCTGGCCTGTCCCCAGTCCCCACAGCTTCTCAAAGCTTGAGGCGAGCGGCCTCATAACAAAATGAACCAGCTCCTAACACCCTTGGGTGGATATTGTCAGGCTCCTTTGATTTGTAGGGGTCAAGTTCCTGTCGAGTTCATCCATCAACTCTTCATTCACTGATGGTGAGTCTGTATTTGCATCAATCCGRATTTTTGTTCTCAAGGCCTGGGGCTCAATAGTGCTGGTAAAGAAAGGTGAAGAAAGCCTTGAGCCTTTAAGTGTTTGCAACAAATTCACCTCTCCTGTGTAACAATGGGCCAGTATTTCCCTTCTGTTTCTGCTTGTTGGTTACACATCTGAAGAACCCTTCCTTGTGGTTTTGACATCTCTGACCCATTTCAACTCAAGCTTTTGCTTTTCTGCCTGCATCTCTGCACACCCCAGTAGTTCTCAATGAGTGTTCATGAACTTCTCTGTCTCTGGTACATGTCTCCTTTAGTTCTGAGCAAACACAGGACCTCTCAGTTTAAGCCAAGGGGGTCTCTTGCTCCACCTACTTTCCTTGACTTTAAAGGGGATGAACACTTTGGGTTCCAGGAGAAGAGCATTCTCGAAAAATTCTCAGCGCTCACTGACTCCTTTGTCTCCATAGAATCCCTCCCACCTGAGCTCTGAGTAAGTTAAGTTTGCTCTTCTGTGGTCTGAAACCTTTGTCTTAGTACTAACCTTCAGTGTACTCAGCCAGAACCCAGTGTTTTCCTGTGGGACCACCTTTAGGATTTGTGATGTATGATAATTCCTCCTCAGGATCCAGCTATCATAGAGGTACACACATCTTCAGACCTGACCTTTTTATTCTGCATGCTCRGTGAGCTTACCATGGATGTTTTTGTTGTGCATAAGCTGTTTTTGAATATTCATGCAATTTTGATARATAACCAAGCTCAATTTTGTCCCTACTCCAAATATGTCTTGTTCTTCTTGCTCAGTGTTAAAGTTTTCCTTACTGCAAACCACGCTGATATACTTTCTGCCATTCGTACCACCAAGTTCTCACTTATGAACTAGRAACTAAATAAATTGATTGAGCAGAAATACAACAGTTTGTCTCACAACAATTCACCTGTCAGGTTGACACTTTGAATTTTGTTTTACTTTGAATCCTTTCCAGGATGTCTTCCTCAGGAACTTGCATCCAAACCATATCAGATAAATTGTTCTCTGTATATATTTCATATATTTATATATATATATATATATATATATATGTACACTTGACCAGTCATGGGACTCCGGTCAAATTTGCTGAGCTTGGCAAAATCCATTGATGCTACTCCATCCAGCTGGAGAAGTTCTGTCCGAGCTTTCTTCAACTTAGAGTCCTCCTGTTCTGAAAAGTTTTTTTTATTAGGATATTATATTAATTATTTATTCTATTTCAGATTTAATGGTGGTGGTTTTCAATTCACAAAATTCAATGGTTCTTCATACAATTCTCATTGCATGATTAGTGTCTGGCCATCTTTTGTTTTTCTTACTAGAATTATACATGCTTTATCAGTCCTGGTTTGCAGTTAAAATACTTCCATTATTGACATGCAGGAACCAAACTYCTCCTCAGAGTTTTGCTGCCACCTCCTGATCCCTCACATACCTACTGGTATCTTATTTAATATTGCTTAATGGTTTGGATTTGCTTAACTAAGCCACCTACCACCACCAAACTGCACTGTACTAAAAGCAGATATGTTCTTCATACTTCCTTAATGTTAATATTATATTTTAAAATGGTATTTGGAGATGAGAAAATATRCAGTTTTCTGCAATAGTTCAAAAGCCAGGTTCTATTTATGAGTTAAATGCTGATGCTAAAGTTTTTTACAAAACAACTCCAGGATTTGTGGAGAAGTTGTGAAAGAATTAATGAATGCAWAGTTTAGAGTGTATAATCCCTAATTAAGCTTCCACTTTGCTGAACTCCTGGGAGGGTGAACTGTTTGCATCGCAAGATAGTTAAAATGTCACTGCTTTCTTTATCTTTCCTGGCAGTTACAGAAAACTACTATTATTAATGAATTTGGATGTGGCTGCAAGCCAAGAATRTGCTGTTCCATGAGTGTGATCCTGCATCTGCATTTTAGTCTTCCCCTCACAGACTAAAGAGAAGTCTGATGTTCAAAGCCAGAAGCTGGGCAGTGGAGTCCACTGTATTTTTGAATGGTAAGCTGAAGAAGTGTGAAGAAAAATAGAATATAGTCCGATAAACATTCCATTTTATTTTGCTACCTGATTGTCTGATCTCATTTGCCTACATTTTCTCCACATAGTCCCGTCTGATCCTCCACAGTGCAAAAAGGCAAGGAGCACAGTTTGCTGCTCCATTCCCTTTGGGCAGTGCATGGAACTGAACAGAAAACAGATGTCCCTTTAGTATATCCTAAATTATCATGTACAGCTGAAGTACTGAGCTAAACTTTTAGGAAATGCATTAGAAAAGGGGGCGCTGCTCAGGTACAGACATGACCCCAAGACTAACAGTAAATATGCAACTGCAGTCCCACAAAAACACATTAACTAATAAAGACCAGGGAGCCAGATGCAATTTTTCATAAAYTGGCATACACTTGTGGCATGTTTTGAGTCAAAAATTCTCTCATGGGGCAACTGATGCTRAGTGCTTCTGGCAAACAGTCTATTCCAGAGGGAAAGGGGGTTGCTGTGGAGCTAACCTTGCCCTCCCAGTTCACAGATGTTGCTATGTATGTGGCTGCAAATTGGAGAATGTCATAACAGGAGCCACAGTGCCTGAGATGCACCACCAGCACTTGTGCATTTACCGAGTAGTAGAGAGAATTTTCTAGWCTGAACAATGAGTGCCTGTTACTGATAAGTAATGTAAGATGAAAGATGCTTATAATCTATCCAGCTATTACCATCATTATTAAACATACTTGTTCTCTATCAGATAGTTAAGCTACTCTTTACTAGGCTTGTGTGGTAAAAACTGAGAGCCTTGTACTCCTCCAATACCAGGAAAGATACCAGAATTTARTATCAATTTCCCTCCAGGATCCAGCAAGATCTACATGTTTCTCTTGCACCTAACAAGGTATGATAAAACCTACCCTTAATAACAGAATTGCACCCAGCTGTACTGTTCTTACTCTTCACCAAAGTGCCTCAACAGCATGAGATTTGAAGCTTCCTGATAAGTGCAAGATATTTTAGATCTATGCTCATTCATTGTCTCTGGATGACTCAAGCACAGGCAAATTCCTTGCAGGCAGAAGTGTGATTGGTCTCCGAGTTACCTCTTCCTAAGCAGAAGCAGAGATGCTTTGAGTTCAGGCTGCAGCAAAGCTCACATACAGAAAGAAGTGTATCTTCTGGGTAAATCCACTGGCAAACCCTTCTTCCTTCCTGGGTGAAGCAGTCATTGCTTCTCAGCCTTCCTAGAACTCCTCCTTTATGCTTGGGCACGAGCCCCTGACTGTGAAAGGCGATTTAGACCCCACAGGACACCATAAGCTGCTCAGGATCAGTACAAATAGGGACCCTGAGTCTGACCAGAGCTGATGAGTGCCACACTCCTCTGTGCTCACACTCCTCTCTGTCTGCTCTGGAGAAGGCTGAATTGGGAGCTCTACTCTTTCTGCAAGTGGAAGTTTAGTGCTTCCTGAATCTGACTGAGAGAAAGGCATGTGGCTGCAACTTAGAGCTGTCATTTTGTCTGAGAGTGGTGGTCTTTTCAAGTCAACATTTTTACCTCCCTAGGCTGGATAACAGATTGTGGCTCTTTGGTTTCTATTTTTGYTTATCTAATCTAGAGTGAATTGTAAGCAGGCTGGCTGTGCTTGTTGCCTGCCAGCACAAGCCAGCCAATCTAGTGCAAAATCTCATTATAAGTCTTTTATTTTCAACTCACTTAAACTCTAGTACTGTCAAGGTCTGGCAGAAATGCTGCTCTGTCTCTATAGGGGATTGGTCTTTCCTGCCTGGAGAATACCTTTATCCCCATTCTGCTCTTTCTTTTTTTTTTGGTATATGGATGTGCACATATAAGGGAGGGATGGGAGGAAGGAATAGCTCCCCTAAGAGACAAACATCCATTTCTCTCCCTAAGCTGGAAACCTATTTAAATCTGCTTGATGGGAATCAGCCCTTCAGCTGWTTCCCAACACATGCACAAGGTAGGGTGAGCAGCTCTGCTGAGTTTTTAAAGAGCCCATACAGCCTGTTAAACAGGGTTTGACATTTTCARTGCAGGACCCAGCTTTCAGCTGTTGTGCCAGGCTATCCTGACTCACACTGGAAAAGTCGATACTGGTTGTCTGCACCACGTGGGTATTTTTCTTGCCTGGGGAAAATATCAACCAAAAGGTTTGGTWATTTCTGAAATTAAATTTAGGAAGGGTATATTGGTTCTCCATAGGAAAAGAATTAACTTTTTAGGGTGAAAGTTTTTTTGGTTTTTTTTTTTAATTGAGCAAGGGAGGCCTTTGTCAGATGCTTTTTCATGCCCCAGAGAAAATCTACTCTAATTTGCCCAGATTTTAGGATATTTCAAATCTCATTTTATGGAGAGACTTGCTACTGCTTAAGGGTTAAGGTTGTCCCAGAGCAAGCTTTTGACTTGCACAGTTACAGTCCTGTTTGTGCATCATTCCCACAGTTCAAATAAGGCTCTCCAGCCCTCTCAGCTCCTGGCCTGGGCATGCACTCTCTGTACAAAGCCACTACACATGGTGCAGCCCAGGATTACACGATGGAGACAGAATTTCCCAATMATGGTTGTTTCCAGCTGCCACATGCTGAGCTGAAGCCAAGCAACAAATGGAGAGCAGGGACACTTTCCTGCACTTTCAGTGACCTCTCTGTTGGCATCTAGGCAATGTGAAGGAAGAAACTGTCTGATTCAGAGGCAAGCAGTGCAAGAGACAGATGTGAGGCCTTCCTGTGGAGAACCAGCAGGGTGAACTGGAAGTAGGAGCATGTGGGGTGAAAACTGGGACTTGCAGCAAGGGCAAAAACTCAGGATTGGCAGGACAGGAATACTGTTTTGAAGCCATTAGAGMAAATGACAATTGGCAGAGACTGAAGATCCAGAAGAATATTTGGGTTGTAGGCTGAAGAGGTGAATGCAAGATGGGGGAAAAAGCTGCCCAAGAAACTGAAGCACAAGAAAAGGAAACAAAGATGTTGCTATGAATAGGGGAGATGTTCTGAGAATGCAGTCCCAGGAAMGACACTGGCCCTAGAAACCAGTGGATGTGGGTGGTGTTGGCAAGTGGACAGAGTGAGCAGTCCCAGATGAGAGAGAGCCAGGACAAAGAGTCAGGAGGCAGTTCAGAATAACTGGGCAAGGAGATGTGGAATAAAGGCTTGGCTCGGCTCAGAGTTTGAATACAAGCGCTTGTTTTTAATGAGTGTTGGGGAAYAAAACAAATAAAGCAACAATTGCAACAAAACAAAAAGTAGCCAAATTATCATCTTCTTGTCAAAGAYTTGTAAATGTACACTCTGAGAAGGCAAGAGGGAGCCCAGGGCATGAGCAGCTGCCTTGTTCAGACACAGGATCTTGCACTATTTGCATGCTGAACTGGCCACTGCCAGAGGGCATCATACCATGTCCACTCAACCGGCCCTAGCAGGGATGTGGGAGCCCACAGTGGGTAGGTTTGCTGACTGTGGACATCCCTGGAAGCAACACTGTTGTAGGCAGGGCAAGTCAAGCATGTCACTTGCTATGTGTGCATCTTTTCCAGGGTGGACCCTCTAGATCTTTTAATGTGATTTTTATGTGCTCTCTGCTTGCCACCACTTGATGGTCAGGGTGCTGGCTGCATTCTGACTCCAGACAACAGGAGCAGAGGTTCTGGCTATCKCAAGTAACAATACAGCTTTTAATGATTTTAATCTATCAATCATATTAATTATGGCAAGATAAAAACAGTGAAATCTGCTGTAATGAAATGTATTCCAGTATTCATCAAATGAATAGCAGATAATGATTTTTGTAGTTATCGCTGCTTTATTGAATAGATCCTTGCACTTATTTTGGAAATAGTTCCTGATCTTCCTTCTCTGACCAAAGTGTATGGGCATAATTATGAGTGTTCAGGGTAGGTTGATCCTCTTGCTTGGGGTTGTGTTTAATAAAAACTCCAGCAGTCTCCAGTTTTCTGTGTGCAGAAGACTTTGATGCCACACAGATGACAGACAGGTCCAGACATGGTGCTGATCTTCATTTCTCTCTGCAGCCACACATCATCATTTGGGTTGAGCCAATCTACTGTCACTTAAGATCAACCAGGTTCCATCAGCATTTAAGAGTTTTTGTGGCATTTTCTAGGTGATGACCAAATGTGTTTAATAAGGCTGGTGCTAGCACAGAGCACTGTAGGAATGACTCTCTGGAACTCTGGCACTGGTTTTATTGCACTGAAAATGTTTACCACAGAACAACACCTCATTTGCCATTGATAATCTCTGAGAAAGGATGACTGAAGGCTTCATCATGGACTGATCTAACCCTGGTAAGATGGTACCAGGGGTTACTCTGAGCTGAAGTCAGCTACATTTCTTTCATTCTCTTGACAATYGTTTTTAGCATGGTGATTGGGATGGTGTTGGTGTTTTGTTCCAGCTGAAATCTGACAAAATGTCCCCCATGAGACTTTACCAGGGTGTGCTGTGGATGGCACCTGTCCTGCCAGGAGAGATGGCTCCAGGCACTGGTGGCTACAGCTCAGGAGAGCACTGGGCAGTGCTGTTGAAGGGGCACCCTTGTCTTCAGTAGCCTATTACCATATGGTGGGTATCCAGCAGCATCAGATGGGTGTGGAGATGAACAGACATGGATAATGCTTCTTTTCCAGTTTCTATAGCACTTATAGCATCACATTGTAAAATCCACATATTCAGCTAAATTTAAAATATCCCCTAATTTCAGTTTGTGATTTTTATGATCTTTTCCCAGGTAATACCTAATGCTATATATCACTTTGTATGTTCAAAGCACAGTTTCTGCATCCTCAGCTATAGCTATCTTCAGCATGTCTACAAATCAAATCCTGGGTTATCAAGTCAGCACCCAAAACAAAGGATATGAAACTAAGGARTAGCATAATAAGAACTCCTCTACTGAAAGTTTCTAGCAGAAGCAGACTCCATTCCCCCAGTGACAGAGTTCTGCCACCSTAATTGCAAAGCAATCCTATTTCTTCATGCAGTCTCCTGTGTCATCATCAGCATTCATTTTCCATCTTCTGCAACAATGGGAACAAGGGTCTGGCAGACAACAGATACTTTTGGTTCAGAAATTGTTTCATGCTCACACCAGGCCCAAAAAATAAATATGCAGTGTTGTAAGTAAAACTATGCTAAAAGTTAGAATTACAAAAGTAGCTTTTTCAAGTTTTAGTGGTTGATTGTGCAATATTAATACTGTTGGAATGTATTTTTTTCTGAATACAGATCTATGTGTTTTACCTGTTTGGCAGCTCACAGTGGGTGCTGAGAAAAAATCATAGGAGATAAGAAAAACAGGGAAGTTAATTTGGATTAGTCCGTGCAGGCAGCTGGAACGTGCTGGCCTTACCACTTCACTGCTATTTAGAATGAGAAAGGCCAACAGAAAGGGTTCAAGGACATTTCTGCAGACAAACTCCTGGAAGCAATTAGGTTGGGATAAGCATAGGCCTACACATATGCTGTTTTATAAGAAACATTATAGTCCCTCTATAAAAGGCTTCTGCACCAGAAAATATTACTTGGTTTTATAAAAAATGTCTGAAAAGTAGACAAAGTAAGTGATTGACTTTTCTTCAACTTCATGATCCATGTGTAGTTCTGGAAATACCRTATCTAATCTTGCAGCAAATAATGTGGGAGTTTCCACCACTGAACAGACCTGGTTCCAGGTTGTTTGTGCTGTACATGTGGCGGCACTTTGTGTGCAGTCTGTGTCACTGTGTGCAGGTTGCCTTGAGTATATTCTGTGCAAGGTACAATCTTGGGGAGTTCCAGCTTTTTGCCTACTGCTTGAGTGGGAGTTCAGAACCACTCTTSTCTCTGGAGCACTCTCCAGACACAGCATCAGAACTGCAGTGTTACTAAATACAAATAAAATGCAAAAATATTGAGGGAAAACTTGTGGACCAAGTATGCTGCTTACTAAGCCTGTTTGTCTTTCTGGACACCAGCAAAGGGTGATGAAAAGGATTCTTCTTTCCAAAAAGAAGCCAACCCAGACTGTTTGTGATATGTAATGTTATTTCCTTTCAGAATCAGGTTGGCAATGTCTCTTTAATGTGCAGCACTGTGAACTTAAAAGAAATCTCATTATCAGCCTTCCTAGCCTTAAGCACTTCATCAAGTATTCCATGACTGCTGGCTTGCAGATGCTGCAGTTAAGGTGCTGGGTGGTGGGGTTTTGTTTGTGTTCCCTTAGGTCTTTTTCTTGTTTTTCTATGTGGCTATAAATATCTTACTCCTGAGAAAAGACATGAAAGTACTTACATAGACATTAATTAGACACCATATGGTATTTTTCTCAAATTCTGGAGTCACAAAGTGTAACTTTTAATTACTCGTTTTTGTTTGGGGAATAGTAGTTTCTTCTTCAGGCATATATCAAGATGATCAGAAAGATGTATGATTTCTTCTCAAGAATCCTTGATTTCCTCTGGCCAACTTTTAATAAATAAGAAAACATTTATGCCTGAATCAAAGAGTTATGCACCCCTGAGTAAAAGTTCCAGTTCTTCTGTTGTGGGTCTCAGCACCATGCATCTACCGTGTATTGTTCACAGAGATCCTCAAGATAGAGATCAAAAATGAGTATAGTTCATTTCAGTTAATTTCTTAATATCTAAATTAAAGAGAGAAAACTTAATTCCAATGTAGTCCTGTACAACTGACTAGGTAACTTCTTAAATCTTTCCCTGCCCCAAAATGAAACCATATCACCTAGTAAACGACATCCAGAGAATATTAAATGCTCATGCTGTATATCCAAGCATGAAGGAGAAGATTCTTTTTTGCAAAATCCAAGCATGTGAGTTTAGGTTGGCTGGTGTGGTATTTTGGGGAGGGAGCTCTCATTGCAGCAGAAGCTTGTAATGATCTACTGGTGTCAGAAACAGCTACAGATWGCTGAGACAGGGCTTTCAGACAGATGATCCACTAAAGCCATGATTCACTGTTTGCAGTACTTCAGACTTCAAAACTACTTCTTGCAGTTCCACTGCCATCAGCATGCAGGACACAAATGCAGGGCACAGGCCCATGTGTCAGGACTGCACTGCACAGCTGCAGCACCTCCACTGTGCTGAAGCCTTTGAAATAGCTGTGTGGAGGAGGAGGATTTTGCAGAGACWTCTGAAGGCATCTTAATGACTTTCAGCCTTTGATGTGCTTGGGTTAACCCAATTCAGATTCTCAGTGCGTACAAAATATTAGGAGATCTTTTAATGTTTAGTTTCTTTTTTTTTTCTTTGTTTTTGTTTCTTTCTGCTTAGTTTCTGAAGAGTCAAGGCTTAGATATCTCTGTCTCCCCAATAATGATTTGATTTGTTACCAGGTTTGAATTAGAATTGACTCAGGTCTCAAATATATTTGAATTTCCTCAGAGATGAGTTCAATTTTGTGAAAACAGGCAGCTGAGAGAARAAAGAAATTGGTGACCCCACACTGAAAAACTACAAAAGCTCAGTTCTTATTAGGTGTCAGGGAGTCTGTTCAGGGAAGAGAGCAATGTCTGTCAACACCCAAACCATTATAAAAGCTTCCATCAAAATTCTGTATGGATAGAAAATGAAATCACAGTACAGACACCTGGTGTAGAGAATGTTGCACCATTGTCATTTCTTTGTCCAGTGTGAAAGCAGGGATGATCCATTACATATGACTTGTGCCCTCCTTTCCTTTCCACCTTGTGCTGTCCCAATGTCCCCCAGGCTGCATCCCTGAAATTTAATTCCTGCCTCCCAACTAACACAACAGAAGTTTATGAATTCAGATTTGAATTTTGTGTATTTGCCATCCAAAGCAGCGTTTCAACCACCTCCTGCCTGCTCTGCCAAATACACACTGTAAAAAAGCTGTCCTGTAGTCATATGCTATTTGCTAGTTTAATTTGATTGCAGATGTTCCTGCATTCCCCTAAGGCTGGCTGTGTCTCTTCACACTTGGCTTTCATTTGCCTTTCCAGCCTGTATTCATATCAGGAAGACATTTGTCTGAATTAGTGGCACACCCATCCTATGACTGTAAATTGGCATTCTCACCAGTTCCTAACTTAAATTAAAAGTTCTCTGTTTCTCATAAATATTCTAAACATGCTTTTCTAAGCTTTACATCTTTATAGTAATGTAACTCTGGATTGTGATGAATGGCTTTTGGGGTCCTTAACACATAATGATGTGGCTGTCATAAAACCTGAAACAACAATATTTATAGCAGTATTTTCAAGTTAGAAATTACTACTATTAACAATCTCAGATTACTAAAGAATATGGTTCAATCTGAAGGAACAGGTGCTTCTTGGCAGGGAATGCCATACAAATGACTCAGTTTTAAGCTGCTTTAGTGGTCAGAGAATAAACTGTTGGGCTCAGAGAGAGAACTGGTGGTCACTCAGTGCACACTTTGTTTTTCCTCTTTCTAATTTTGCAAATGATGTGAGAGCAGATCTAGAATGCTGGARAGGCATGACAAATGCATGGATGATTGTGGAAGTGCTGGCTACTCTGGTCACAGGTGTCTTTGGGGAAAGCCAACACTTAAAGCCATATTAAAAGCATCTCAGTGAGTATTTGAATTTCCAAGGCATTAAGGAACAATATGTCCCACCTGTGAAGAAAGAGCAAGAACACCACTGACCAAGTGGCTTTCAGGTGCAGAGTCATATTTTTATGGAAGTAAAGGATCAGTCACCCATTTCCCGATTTATTTTTTTTCATATGGTTATACCTTGAAAGTCCAACTCTTCCATGGCTGAAACTGAGCTTCAGCCATGTGTTCTGTGATTCTCAAAACTGTGTTATTCTAAATGCTCTGTCAGTGCTTCTGTCAGAGCCTGCCAGCTGATCCCTGTCAGCAAAGAAAACTACCTCTGTCTTATCCTATGGCACACAAGCTGGTCATTGACTGTGGGTMGAGCAGCCACAGACCCTCTGATCACTTTCTTCCATCCAGCATCTCTTTTGCTGCATTCCTGTCTTGCACCAGCTGTGCTATATCTCCGTCTTTGGCTTCTTATCCCAACCTTCTTCCCTTGCCCCATGCTCTCTGTCCAGACACCTCTCCCTCTCCAGCCTGTTCCTTCCTTGGGTGGTTATTTCTTCTGGGTTACCCCTAAGCAGCAACAGGGTCCAAAGCAGAAAATGAGAAACTTGCTGAGGAAAACCACCTCAAGTCAGCCCCAGACTAGCACAGAATCACTAAAGGCAGGATCTTTCAAACACCAAGCTATGAAACTCTATCAAAACCAAACTTGATCTTGCTAAGGCTCATAATTCATCCAGGCTGAGTTGGGTTTCCAGGGTGGCTAAAGCACTCCTGCCAAATTTCAAGCTTTTCCTCCAAACTACGGAGCCTTTGGGACTGTCTAAAGATGAGGTTGCCATTCTTTTTAATTTAAGGAAAACTTGTTGAAGAGCAAAAGCATTCTGGCTGAAATTTTTATATACAGTCTGAGACAATTCTTGATACAAGCACACATACAACACACGTATCCAGCCTTAGGCAGACACCTGCCATGGAAAATGTGAGCCCTGGTGGCTGAAGACTGACAATGGCATCAGCAATGGAAAATGTGGTCTAATAGCAGGAGYTATCAGGCAGTATTTAACAGGTGAGTTTTCCCAATGCCACCCTAAATTATACCTCCACTGCAAAACTTTTAAAAGATTCAGTGAAGTTATTTGTTCTTTGCAGTAGTTTTCCTCTTTAAAACCTTTGGCGTGCTCTTGTTCATATAAAATAAYGGTTTACGGAAATAGAGGAAGTTGAAATCCCACCCATCCTTTTCTCTCCTGGTTTATTTATTTTCCATGTGAGATTAATGAGTTTCCTGCAACAGGGCTAGATCTGCTCACACATTGTGCAGATAAGTTAATATTTATTTCCTTTTCCAAAGGCGAGCAGACACCTTTGTGTTCCCTGGTTTTTAAAAGCGGACAGTATGTCAAACAACACTTAAATCAACCATCCTTAATTATAAAATGCCAGCTTTACATTGCTGACTGCACTTAAACAGAGTGGTGAATCAGGGTGAGTTTTACTGCTGGATCCTAACATGGAAGCTTTATTTAACTGGCTTCTTTTTTTCAAATCAGCAGATACTTTGGAAAGAACACATCTATCTATTTAAGGGATTTTCTTTAGTTTAGCGCCTGTCTGGTGTCAGGCTCCAGACTGTGTGCAGTGAAGCTCACAGAAGCTGGTTTCCTATGGATTTCTCTCCCACATCCCCTATGCTCTCAGTTACTTCCTGCACCCCAGTACCACTGCTCCTCCCTGCAACGTCTCCAGGTGCCTGGGATCCCCTCTGGCAGACTGGTGCAGCTACACTCGATGGAGCCCCCTCTCCAGTAGGTGCTGTTCCCTTTGCCCAGCTGGGGAGGCCAGGGATTTAGGCATTCATCTCTCCCAGACACAGCTGCCAGGTTTCACTTTWGGACTTTCTCTGTCACACGCCAGGAAGTRGACAAGTRGCAGGGGAAAGGAGGAAGGCTGGGGAGACGTGATGGGCAGATGGTGTGAACAYACATGCTACATTTCCTAGGGAAACCAGGTTAAAAGGAAYTCCTTATTGCCAGGGCATTATGTARAAGAGATGAGAAATGTGTGTAACTTGGTTCAAGAGGCAAAGGATATTYRTACTGTYACTTAATTTCTTYTTCCAGGGTCAGCTTCAGTGAGCCACTTACAGCTCCTTCCTCTCTTTCTCTAGTCAAGTCACCCTTAATAGCCAAGGAGAAAAATAACCACTCTCTTCATGTATGATTTTAAATTTTCTCTTTTAAAAGGTAAGCAGGACAAGTAATATGAAAAAGTTGCAGCTGTCTTAGGCCCTGAGTTTCTAACTCCCTGCTGCTGGAAGTGTGARTCGGGGCAGTGCAGCAGCAGTTGGTGGAGCTGTGCCAGGGTAAACGAGGGGAACTATTCCAACCATGTGTGCAAACTCCACCAGAGATTTACTCACCTTCTGAAACCAAAAAGCTGAAAGTTCATTCCAGTTTCACTTATCTGCCAAGGCTGAAGTTCAGTAATTCATATTTTTACATTAATAAATAATGAAACAGCTATACCAGAGCAGAGAAGGCTTTGATTAGGCATTTTATAGCAAGTAAAAGAAAAACATTGAATCYTGTGCTCAGGARCTGGCAGCTAYGAGAAGCAGGAATGCCTTGGTTCAAACATATCTGTATATAAGAATAAAAAAAAAAAAGAAGTTTCTTTACTATGACTTTACAGGCAGTACAATAAGCCTGGCACTTCAACAAGGGAACTGTCATAGATATAGCTTTCATTGTCTGTGCTCCCACTGCCACAGATAAAGAATAAGAGAGCCTCTGACTCACAGCACCAGAGCAACATGTCCCTTATCTGACACCCCAGTCTCAGCTAGAATAAATTTTTCAAGACACGTACTAACTGCAATTGAGAATTTCAGAGCAGATAACAGGCAGGCAGTGTTACTACTGCATTACCTGTTAACCTTGTACTTCAGAAGCCTGGGTTTGAAAAGCAGACCTGCTGTTCTGAGCAGTATGAGGACTAAATTTTGCATTAAATACCCTCACAGASAGCATTCTACATATTTCAAGGGTTCCCTGGATCTCAGTCCTTCCACTCCATTAGAGGCAGTGGCAAATTTGGAGCTCACGCTTTGCACCCCCCTGAGAAGGGGCCTCCTCCCTCAGAAACAACAGGCAGGAGGAAATCAGAACAGGACAACTCATTTCCCACTCACTGTTTTTAAAAGAAAACAAAGCATAAATGATTGCAGAAGTTCAAAGAGAGGACTGCAAAGTCTTTCAGAATTACCCTGAGGCTCCCAGGAAGAATAAGGTCTGACAGGGCTCATAGTTTTATGAASTCAGGCAGAGACTAAAGAGATGAAMRTCTCTCATGCCTCCTTTTCTCTGTTCCATACTCATCAGTAGGACATGAATGACAACGAATGGAGCGGCTCAAGAATGTTGCTGCCACAGAGGTACAGGTTGGGAGAGGATTTCTCATTGAGAAAGGAAGTATTTTTTTGCAAGAAATACCATCCAAATTCCATAGATACAGCAGTGCTCCATAAAGGAGGTTTTAAGCATTTTCCCCAAAACAAGCCATGTATATTTTCCCTCCTTAATTATGGTGTTTTGGAGATGAGTTCTCAGGCATTTTACTTTTAAGATTTGAGAGTTGTAAATGAAGATCAATGCGACCTAGAAAATCTGTTTGCTCATTTCACATTTGGCCTCAGCCTTTGCTTTTAGTAACCTGTAAATTTTCATTAACTATTCCTGAAATGGTTACAGTGGGCTGTGAGTAGAGCCCATAAGCAACAGGAGGGGGATGCAGTCAGTGAAAAATGAACTCAGATCAGAAGTTGGTGAATTCTGGTTGCTGAAGACACTATATATTCTTATGAGACTAGTTCCCATACCTCTTTTGCCTTGAGATTACACTGCCACCTCAGTGACTGCCACACCTCTTTTGCTTTGAGATTACACTTAGCTTTTAAATTCCTAATTTATGGACTATAGAATGGCTCCATTACATTTCCTCTCTTCCTAACCACGTCACTCTTGGACTTGCACTGATGTAGTTTCAAAAAGAGATGGATTTTGTTCACTTCCCACCTAATTTTGTGGCCTACTGACTTACAGTCATTGGAACTGTTGACTTAGTTCCTTTCAGTTGAGAAGGGAGTTAAAGTGGTGGCTTATTTCCAGAGCAAGAGCCCCAGCCCCTAGGCTTTTAAACAARCCTGTGTGGGTTGAAATGAAAGTTGCCACAGTTGCTGCTTTCTTAGGTGGGAAGAAAGCATGGAGCTGCTCAGTTTGGCAAAGTGGCTGCATCTCTGGACAACTGTGGTAATAGAAGTTTGGATAAAAATGATGCTYAGGTGCACATAAACTCAGGCACACAAGTGTTTTGTGATTGGTCTGTTGGGCTGAGGCATTATAATTTCTCCCAGGGTTTGCTTCAAGCATGTACAGCTTTTGGACCTCTCCCACTGAGATTGTCCTGCCACCCAAGTAGTGAGTCTGAGAGTCCTCTCTGCCACTGCAAACAAGACTGGGTAGTTCTGGCCTCAGCTGTAACAACTTCCTTCTGTTGTCCTCTACTGCATGCCAATGCTCAGGGCTGGAAGCCTGCTCTGCTGTGACCATCTGATAACAGTGATGCTGGGAGCTGCTCTTTCCACATTTCCAACCAACAGATTTGAAGATTTGTCAGAAACGGGTGTAAACATTCATCCTCTCTGGAACAATCTCTAGGAAGAAGGACTGAGAGAGACTTTTTTTCCCTCAAAGGACAAAGCTGAAGGTACCTTATGGGAATGGAAAGTAATTGCAAGGCTCCGCCTTGGTATAGGATTTCTGGCATTCAGAATTTCCCTGGGTCCTCTAAATGCTGGAGGCTAGGGTCGCATGCTTTTGTGTACTTAATGTTTACAGGCAAGTAGAAAAAGGAATTTTTCAAATAAGAATGTGTGAAATTCCTTATCCTTTCTAGATCTGTGGCAATGTGTATCAAGGTTCATGCAAGGAATGTTTTATCTTACAGTCAGTAGGCAAAAGTATTCCTAAGGGTATATGATGAGATTATTGTGGTGTGGAGACTGGCAGGTTTATAGCTGTAAAGCATTGTCAAGGAAGTGCTAAAGGAGGACTTCAGTGTGAAATATGAAATTGATTTGGCATTCCCTGTGAACTTAGATTCCCTGAGCTATGTTCTATAYCTAATGTCATGGACTCATACCACAGAAACAGAAAAAGAAAAAAAATAAAGTTAAGGAGAAAACAGTGGAAGTTGAAAGAATACTATAAATGCTCAGAAGTGACCAGGAGAAAAGAAAAAAAAAAACTCTTCCTTTCAATTGGTGCTTCTTTAGAGATGCTGCTTTAGAAGTAAAATGCTTTTAACAGAAATTTGATAATTGCCAATATACCTTGAAGGTCTTTTCCACTAGCTTCAAAGCTAAGAAGTAAATTAGACTCATACTTGTCATGAGCTGACATTTATCTTGAGCTCATTTGACATGAACAGGCTGGGGCTCCATCAAATGCTATTCCAGTGTGGCTACACATGAGCTATAAGAGCTTTCCTAACCAGCCAGTAAACAGGGGTAGTCCTGACAAGTCACTGAAGCCAATTGTTGTTTTGTTCAGACCCACATTCCCCTCCTTCCCTGGAAAGGAGTAGGGCATGACACCATACCTGCCACTGGAAAACACATCCCCCTCTCTATAACCATCTCTATCCTTCCCAAATGGTTGCACTCATCATCAAAACATTATTCATCAGAACATGGCCACATCCTCAGAGCACCAAACTTCTCATTTGTAAAAAAGGAAATGAAATACTGGTGTAATTTACCTTTTTTAAAAAGAAAACAAAGGCTTACCCAAAGCAGGACCTAGCTGGGGCTTAGCTACTCCAGGCTCCTGTCCTGCTAAGCCTTTCCTAGGTTCCTGTGCTGCCACACATTCTGCTCCTGGTGCAGTGTACAGTTGCAGGCTCCACACATCACTGAACACAATATGCTGGGCAGCTTTTGCCAGCAGGGAGTGTGATTCACATGCTTAGAAACAGAAATAAATATTTTTCCTAACTACTGTAATAGACTTTCCTGATTTAGGCAACAAAGAGAAAATAAGCTCCACAGATGTTATGAGCAAATACTGACTGCTTCCTCTTTGAATTGCCATTGTWATTTTGCCCAAGTGCTGGTCTCTTGCTTCTGGAGGCAGTCACACACCTTAACCACTAAATGAGTATCAGACAGGAAACCACCCACCTCAAGGGTCACGTCTACACCAGCAGTGCTTCAGTTTACTCTGCAGTGGGACACAATGAGATCTGACACCACAGGAGATGGGCCCTTGGGATGCCTTTGGTCCCATGGCAGGGAATCTATGTGCTACAGCTGGGAGATATGGGAGCTGCCTGGGGCTGAACTGTGCACAGCCCCTTTCTGCTGAGCAGTTCACTCTGTTACCTGACACACCACACACTGCTGATCAACACGTCAGAACACCCATCCAGTTTTKCAAGAGAGATACAGCAGAGGTGGAAGTTTGTAGCTCAGCTGCAAACATCTGTAAAGGTGTTTCACAAGTGTAAGATACAACTGGATGGGTGAGTGACAACAGGATGAGGATGTAGTACTGCTTGCCCACTGCCTTGGGAAGAAAGTTTGTGTCTGTATGTGGTACTGTGGGTCACATGCAATATGAAGGAAGAGCTTTCTGGCAARCAAAAAATGCAAGTTACATCTCCATAAAGGATAGCAGTGCTCAGTTTTGTGTGAACATCAATCATTGCAAAGAAGCCACGACACTAAGGGATCCAGGCTGGCATGAGAACATCTTGGAAGCCCCTTTCCCCCCTGGAGCTGCTGCTTACAGGAAGAAAGCCTGGACGTACAAGAAGGCTGCTGTGCAAACCCTTGAGAGGCCTTGAGAGCAACCATGTGGAACCATGAACTCACCAGCCTGGTAGCCAGAGAAGAGATGCAGCAAGTCTGGAATATTCTGTGYAAGTTGGGACATGCATGTGAGTCCAGACTGACTGTTTCTGTGCAGTGGCCCTTTGCCCAYGAGTTCCTGTCTTCTGGTGTGATCGATCCCCCAAAGGTGCTTGTAGCCAAATCTGCAGTGTAGGCTCCACTGATTCAATATTTCTGAACTGGCCCAGTATTGCATTTATCTTCTGATGATGTGCCCCTGTTSTTGCTGACTGGAACTGGTAGGTTGTGTTCTTGCAGCCATTCTCACAGCCACTGCTGTGTAACTTCCCAGGAGAGGAAGAGGGTGATGGTGATGGTTTGTGGGAGCAGCTCTGGGGATAGCTTGTTCTCTTGCCAATCCATGCAGATTACTGCATTGCACCTTTGGCTTGTGGTTGATAAGGATTTGAGGGGTGCCACATAGCCCCTTGAGGATGTCACTAAAGATGACTCTAAGTTAGCAGAGCTGTTCTCTTCATTTGCTCAGTAGGAAACATAACAAAAGAAGGCAAGATGTAACAGAGAAATACCAAATGAAAAGATATCCCTTTTGGATATCTTGGAGAAAGACTTGGAGAAAAAGACCGTCCATGCAGCAACACAAGATGCTGCAGTCAGGCTGTCTGCAGGTTTAAAACCTGGCCATCAGTCAGCTGGAGGAATGAAACAGCTAGTGCACAAAGCAAGGACCAAGATTGTGGAAGGATTTTAGGTGCCTTCACATGCAGGTAGGCACCCATCAGGACTTCACAAGTTTCTGTGCAGTAGAAACCAATTTCACTGAGCTGCTGAACACCTTTAGGATTATGGCCATGAGTGATCCTAAAGCCATRTGCAGTACTACAGGAACTGAGTTGTAAAAGATTAACATTTAACATGTGTGCTCCCTGATCCCAGAAACAGCAAGGAAAGTGTCAAATCAGGAAGGCCAGAGGAATCCCAGACAGCAAAGGAATCTGCAGGGTGCAGAGGGAAGTYGTGCTGCTCAGCCAAGCAGGAGCAATTTGCTGCTCTGCCCTCATATTTATCTCAAACTCACCATTTCCTTTTTATAAACATTGTTCAGTCAAATGTGTCATTCAGGAGAGAAGAATTTGATCCAGTTGCAATAAGAATTTATCACTTGAGAGCTGTCTGAATTCCTCCCTGGATTCATTTGCATGTTTTACCAGTCAATCAATGACAGTTCTGCCACAAGAATATTTCTCTTCTTAACAGAACTTTTCACTGGCAAGTTACATCTTTAAACCATCTTGTGTGTGTTTTAACATTGTAAGTGAAAAAGTAGTAATTTACTTCACAGTGTTCACTTTGAATGACTTAAGCATCACAATAAAGGATTTACAAAAAACATGTTGTGTTTTMTTGCCCGCAAAATCTGAGTATTTTTCCCCCTGGGAGCAGGGGATGATGAACCGAGCGGTGCTTTTTGACACCTCCTCTTCGGAGGAGCCAGGTCTATCCATCGGCTCTAGAGGAAGGCAAAGACAAACTGGCTTCCCAGTTAGTCCTCTCCCTTGGATGCCCGTGTTTAGGTGGGACGGATGTAGACCCGTTCTGTCTAAAGGTCGCAAGAATTCTGCCCTCCCGGGAGTGTCCTAAATTAAATTTCTTRCAGCATGATGGGGGTGAAAATTCCAAAAATGCGGACAGCCATAAACAGGAGCTCCAGCAAAAGGCTGCTAAGGAATGTGTCACGCTCGTGTTCCCAAATCCAGGACCGCCCCCTCCTGGCGGTCCGGGCCAAAGCGCACMGAGAGCGCCGGGGGATCCCTGGCTCCCCGGGATGCACCCAGCGCTGGGACTTCCCTGCCGAGCAYAGCACCTCCATGGCTCCCCGAACAGATAGATCGACTTGCAGAATTAAATGCCTGAGGCGGCAGAAACACAGCGCGAGTGACAAAATGAATTGTTTCATCTGCCTGCTTGGTAGCAGATAAACGGCAAATCTGATTTTATCTCTTCTTAGCGAAGTGGAAATTACGGGATGAACAAATTCCTAAAAATAACGGAATAGCTAAAAGCTCTGCTTTCTCTAGAGCAAATGTAGCCCTTTGGGAAAGTGCAACAAATACCATCTGTGTTTCCACAACTCCAAAGTTAATTTGTTGCAGACGTCTCCGTATTTACTGAAAATGGACATATTTTGTGGGGCAGAACATCTTGCAGTGATGAAAAATAACCCAAATACTCCCATCCAATTAAGCCCAAAGGGGGGTTTACCTGCAAAAGCTCATTTTAAAAGATCACTGTTTAAATCAGCCATCAAACCTATCTGTTGGGGATTTTTAAGTTACTTTCATGCACATATTGACAGCTGTTCACAGAGGAAGCTGAGAGGGGAAACTGTGAAGGAGTGATGACATTTATGACAGCTATCCTGTTCTGATTATCAGACAAGAAGTGTAACTTACAAATAGCTAACACCTTGGTGAGATTTCTTCAGAATGGACAACTCTGCAGGCTTTCTTGACAATCTGTTACTTCCACTGTTTCCCTTAAGCACTTCTGTTGCTTGTAGTTCATGTTCAGTGTAAGACAGAATTTAGAAGATATGCTTTTGCAACAATATGTTTAACTAGAATTTTAAAAGAATTCRTAGTATAATTCTGAGATGATGTAAATGAGTATTTGCTTTAAAACAGCATATCTGATGGGAAGCCAGGGGAACCCAGTACAGTACTTCAGCTGACAGCAGCTAAGCATCTTTGTTTTAAACTATGGCTGGAATTGGGCCATGAAATACAGAATACAGATGGAAATGTGGATCTGAATTTCTCCGATGTTTGGTGTGCAGTTTGCGCCTGTTACAAAGACAAGTTTGGAACTAGATTTTACTCTAACTTTTTTGAAGCATAACAGGTCCCCAAATGTTACCCTGTGAAATTCAAAAAGGGAGGCAGCACATGGGAAGCTGAGGCACTGTGGTGCTGTGATTTTRTACTTGACTGCAAAGATTTAATATGTGTTTTTTTCTTGAACTCTGAATGACTGAAAGCTCATCCAAGGATCAACTGCTCCYGTGGCAGCAAAAATCCCCTTGAAGACTTGTTACTTCACTTTTTTCCCCATACAATTGTGTTATGAGAATGCAGAAAATGTGGAGTCATTTGGGCAAGCAATGATGCAAACACAAAGAAGCAAGCCCTGGAAGGCAGCGCCGAGGCAGAGGGGATGACAAAGCCAGGCACTGTCACTGCTGAGATGGGTTCAGCACAGAAAAATGTTTCTGGAATGCATGTGTGAGTCCTTGTCCCTGGCTCTTTGTTTGCAAGCTTAAATCAATACTGCTGCAGCARAGATTCCCAATAAGCTGAAACAAAATAAAACGTGCATTCATGGGAGCACTGCCATTCAAGAGCACACATTTCCCAGTTAAAATGAAGGTCAGTCATAAATTACATCTCTGATTCCCTCAGGATTTCTCTCTCTTGCTCTGTTTTGGCAGTTTAAGACCCCTTTGATATTTGAGCAAGGCCTTTCCCTTTGCACATCTGATCTTGATTAGGGTTTATGGCAATGGTAACCTCCCCAAGGCAGCAATTCTGAGAAGGGAAGCGAGTACAGTACGATTGTTTAGGAGAGAGGCACTGTACASTGTTTAACCATTTCTCCATTTTATAGCTGTGTCTCTTCCCCACAGRTTGCCCTTGCACACAGCAACACCATGAGCTCCTCCCATGGGAATGCCCCACATCCATCAGAGAAATCACTTTGTCTGGATGCATAAAAAATCAGGTTGCGTATTTACCTATCAAAACAGTGACCTCTGATCAACAAAGTTGTGGTTTGGATACATTTTTGATGCTGTTTTGTGGTGAACCCAGACTAATGAGGTACCAATAAGCACCAAAGTTTTCCTTCCAGCTGCAAAGGTCTCAGGGGTTGCCCTCCCCACCTCTCTCTCATTTTACAAAATGAAGAGGAAYGTTCTTGCTCAGTTTCAGGAATTCAAGTTTGTTAAAGGGGGGTATATTTCTTCATGGATCAACTTTGTGGCAGCCAAAAATASGCTGGAGCTTTGCATGAGGGAATGGGATGAATGAAACTGGGGTTTGYACTGCTTTTCTGTGTATGCAAAGACAGAGGCAAATGTTCCAGCTGAAAGTGTACTGACAGCATTTGAGACAATGTGAAGGTGGCAGAAAATGTTGTTTATGTGCTTTTCCTGTGGGTGGTATGAGGCATTTTGAGGCTGTTACAATTGCAGTAAGATTTTTTATGTCAGTTTATACCATGCACTTCATTCTTTTATTGCTTTCCCTTCTCTGTCTTGGTTTTACTGGCAGTTCCTTGGGTTCATTGAGGATTTTCAGAGTTTGCAATGTGAGAGCTATTGAACATGCCTTTAGCACCATCAAAATGCTCCTGGATAAATTATACTCATATGGACTTGGGGGAAGATTACAGAATTATTTAATTGCCCTTCAGGCACTATAAATACCACCCTGTYAATGAGGACAAGTGATGGGTACATTTCTTTCATGAAGGTGACAACAAATATTGCACTGGGAAGTGCAGGCAGCTAGCAAGTTTTGCAAGTTTGATCCTGGTGCATGGTAGAAACACAACAGGTAGAATTRCTAATGATTTTTTTTTGTTGGTTGTAATAATACATTTTTAAAAGCTTAAATATGTTTTTAAATAGGCACATGTACATTTTAAATGGGACTTTCCAGGGACTRTATCTTGCCATGAAGATACCAAGGAGATGTGATGAACAAAGGATATTCATAACATTTTCCCTGGAAGAAGAAAATCTCCTAACTCATCATACATAGGCCTTTCATAAAAGTAATGCAAAACTTCCACGGAACAGGAGAGGAACAAAGCCCTACCTGCTCTTGCAGTTCCTGTGACACAGCAAACTTGCTTGAGAAGTCCTTTACAAGCCAAAATTTACACTTAGTTAACAATAAGGAAGGATCCCTCTCCTCTATCATTTTAATTAGACTTCTAATATTAACTTGGAACATACAACTTTTGAAGAATATCATGTGAAGGAAAGAAGTGTTTCTTGCATGTGTTTGCCCATTATCACTGCTATTAAAGGTTGAAGAGATGGGGGCTCTGCAGTCCCAGCCTGTGGGGAGGCCCAGCACTGCACTGCCAGCAGCTCYRGGRTGCCCAGCCTCCCGKGGGGAATCCTGCGTCAGGAGAGCTCTCCTTCACCCTGCCACTCTCATAAATCTGCCTAATTACTCTAATGAGGAGAGCTGCACCCCTCTGCTGYGAGCCCTGCTGCTTCACAGAGAGGGGAAGTCAATAAAAAGGAACAATGTTGGCTGCTGCTGCAGGAGKGACACAGGGAGGCAGAACAATAGTCCTGAGTCTCCCCCCTGCCACCACCCCGTTGGGAGGGAAGGAGGAGATGGCTTCATGCAYGGCCCTGGAGTTATTCCAGATCAGGACAGAAATCAGACCCCGGGCTTGGCAGCATCTGCTGAAGGAAAAAGCACATAAAACAGAGGGCAGAGACATGTTATTTTCCAGGCTCTGAGAGAATGTTGCTAAGGAAAGAAAAAGGATGGGATATGAGGCTTTGCAAWGTCTGTCTGAGCAACCAATGCATTATAAATACTGACCTGAGCTCCAAGAGCAGCATCAAATCTTTATGCCTTTGGATTTTTTTTCAGTAAAGTTGGATTTTACTTTCTCTTAAACAGATGTACTTTGGTTCCTCTTCTTGCTTTGTATATAAGAATTTTTTTTGCAATTGCAGAAATTAGAAACTTGTTTTTGTGTAATGAAATCTTAGATTATTTACTACACGAATCTGGGAGCTGAGGCTTTAAGCAAACCACAAAGATCTCCACAAAAATAGGAGAGCCAAAATTATGTGCAGCTCTACTCATTGTTGTCTATATTTTTGTCATGTTTCCTCTATTGTCTCCTCTTTATGGTGACTGTAATAAATCATTCAGGTTTAGATTGCATATTATGATACCCACAAAGCCTCCTTGCTATTGTTTGGGCCAAATGAAAAGCATTTATAAGAGTAATTGTGAAATGACATCAAAATTCATGTTCATTTTGCCCAGAATTCAACTATTTCTATTGTGATAAATTTTTCTTCATAAATTTTCTAAAATTTTTATGTTTTAATAAAAAATTTTGAAAAATTATACAATTCTGGCAGTTCTGATGTTCTCCTCTCAGAAAAATTCCTCTGGATGTTGGCAGTTGCTTATTCTCTCTTGATCAGAGTTTTATTAAAATGTCTTTGTCCTGCCCTTTATACAGCATACTTACTTCTATCTTTAGCTTCAGTCTGACAAATTRTTCCATTTCTAAATCACATCTTCAGTCTTCAGCTGGATGTTGTTTTGACCTTTCAGACTCCAAAGCAAGCTCTGCCAGTACTATAAACCCCTTCTGTTCAGTCATCTTCYCATTTACCTTTCTTGCATTCACTTGCAGGGAATATATACAGTGTGATATTAGGAGATCCCTTGGAACCTCTTTCAGCCCAGAAATTGCTTGTTCCTCTAAGATTCCTGGTTCTGGGAAGCATCATGTCAGGCTGGTACTTCTGGCAGAAGGCAGACCATGTATTGCTGCTGCATGCTCTCTCTGCCAGGAGTCAGCAGTCCTCCTTCCCCTGCCATCCCATAGGGCTTCCAGCTTCTGCTGGCCTGGAAACTCCAGAATTCCATCTCCAAACCTTGCTCCCTGACACCCGCAGATCACATCGTGGCTGGACTAAGAGGGGCTKCCCTGACAGTTCTGAGTAACCCATAATGACTGTGGAAAGCTGGGAGTAGTTGCTGAAGGTACTAAGAGAGGAATTTAAATACACATGTACAGAAAGCAACTTATGTCCTACAGCCACAGATTATGGCTGCCTTTCTTAGAGCCACCACTGCATCTGACTTGACTGAAGTATAACATGGTGTGGAATTTTCAATAGGACTTTGACYATGACCAGCTTCAGGCACTGAAAAGGACACACATCAGGCCAAGCACCAAGTGTGAGACTGCTGTTAAATCATGAAAAAGACTCAGAATTATTTATATTTGCATTTCTGAGCCTTTCTACTTGCTTTTGCACTTTCAGCCTTTTTTTTTACAAGAAACAGAAATGTAACTTCAGAGGGTAGGGTGAAGAAAGACAAAGAAAATGCTCCTTTCAGGAGCCAGGCCTTTGAGAAATGCATACAGAATCTTAAAAACTAGAGCAATAGCAAGTAGAGCACAAGACCCACTAACTTTCAGTGAGTCTTGTGGCATAAAATCCTTGGGCACCTATTAAATTCTAAGTAATATCTCAAAACTCATCTCAGGATTTTAAAATTATTTTGTTACCTTCTTTGCTCTTATACAGGMCACAGCACGAGAAYCAAAAGTTTACATTTTATAATCCAGTAACACTGTACTTAAGTTAGTTTAASGGGATTWGAGCTCCTCATAATGAGATTATTTTTAACTACAAGTTACATCAYAGCTTCCCAATGTCACAATCCTAGTGTAGCAGAGGTAGCTCCATCAAGTAGCTCCAGCAGCTATTATTTATTTAAAAGAGTTCAAAGGTCATTTTAATGTCTGAGAACCAAACCTCACTCCAGCTACATCAGTGTGATAACACACGTAGTAATACATAGCATAGTAAGCCATGGGAAAAAACCTGCTACTTAAGAGTTATAGGTAAGTTTCATACCTACCTAAGTAACAACATACTTATATAAGTAATATATAAGATGCATATAAAATATACATACAATATAATTAACAATGTATACTGCTTTATTAAGTTTATCTAAAACAAGAAAAGGAATTTTAGACTSAACAGGTCTGAGAACAAAAATCCATGTTTTGAACAAACAATACTTGCAGCCAAGAAAGTGCACATAGGATTGAAGTTACTGAAGAAAGGTCTGCAATGACAAGTAAAYACAACATTTTGTTGTTCCTCTTTTCCTTACAATGGCTGCTTGCTTTTAGAATTTGCATTATGAAATTTTTTTGAAGAAAAAAAATAAAGCTGCCATGGAGCAGCTTTAGCTGCCTCCTATGTGGAACTAGCTTTTCTTGAAGCAAATTATCCCATTTATTATTATTCAAGAGAAAATTCTTTTTTTACTCAGCCCAGTAATGATGTAGGAGGAAGCAAGTTAAAAGAAAGAAAAGCCCTCTCACTTGCTACTCTTGGAGGTACTCCTGTTTGATTCAGACCATGGCCTGCAGTTTTGTCCTTTTGTGCTTTTCCTTCTCTTTGATGGAGGCCAATACCAGATACTGCCCTGCCCCAGGTTCTTTCACTACATGATCAGAAGTTTGCCCTTTCTTTGTCAGAAAATAAATGATGTGCTCTAATAAAACAGTGTCTGATCTGGAGGGGCCACTTTGTCACTAAGACTTTGCTATCAGTAAATAAAAATGGAAACCTTTATGCAAATCAGCAGGACTTGAGCCAGTGTGAAAATAACTGAGTTACTGTCCTTGTTTAAAAACTTGTGTGTTTGGTCACCCCAGAYAGCAGGAGAAGCAATTGTTCCCTAAAACACTGTAAAGGTCTGTGCAGACACTGCTGCTACCCAGAGACTTCACAGCATGCACACTTTTAATTGCCTCTCCTTCCTCTCTGCACACAAAGGCATCTGCAATGTTTATCTCTAGCACATCTTAGYGGGGAATAGATTAGGTTGTAAAACAGAGCAGGATTGCAAAGAAAATTGCTGAATACATACAGTGCCTTGACATAACTTTTCCCAAGTAGCATTACTGTGTCATATTCCACTCTGTCTTAGCATGTATTTATTAATTTGCAATACAGGTGACTCTCAGAGCTTTGAAGAAGACACAGGTGACCTAKAACAGCTTCCTCAATGAGATCATTATCTGCAAGATCCAGCACTCTATTCCTTTTCCTCTTTCTAATTTCAAGCTATAATCTTTTCTCAAACACAAAGCAAACATTTCTGGAACAAACTCACATCACTCTGWACACAGCCTTAATATTAATTATATTACAGTGTCCCATAGAGACCTTTATCTGCAGAAGATTATATCATTTACCCTCAATGACAAACAAAGTAAACTTCTGTTCTTTAATCTCCATAGCGTATCAGGAAAAATTCCCATCCATCCATTGCTTTGACCTACACCCTTTTTTAGGATGAAACTCAGATCAGGTRTCTGTTGTTTCTCTGGAATATAATATTATCACCCCATCCAACCATAATTTTTGGGGCACTATAAAATTGAATATAATCTGTTTATCTTTGCAAACAATTTTCCCAACAGTGCCATGTCTACAAAATATCAAGACACTGGAAGCATCTCTGACCCACTGCATGTCAGAAAAGCAGCATGTTCCTGGTCAGTAGCTTGGGGTAACTAAAAACATGGTAAACAAGGAAGGAGCTAGGAAATAGAGACAACAAAACCTGTTGCAGGAGTAAGATGAGGATGGTGCTACAAATGACGGCTTATGTGGAAGCAAGACTGTGAAGGTTACTGAAAAAACAGGTACACAACCTCATGCAAGTTGTTCATGTCCAACCTGTTTAAATTGTCTTTTCTAATATAATACTGAAGTATTATATTAGAGGCAGATAATACTGAAGTATTAGACAGCTTTCTACCAAGAACTCTCTATACCTATGAAAATGCTGAATATATATACATTTTAATGTGTATATATATATATATATGTATATATATATATGATATGTGAATATATAAATACTGCTGTCAGGTGCCACCTGTCCTAGGTTACAACAGTTCTTAATCTGAATTTATACAAGCCAGCTTGTCACTACAGAAGAGCCCCATCCATCCAGGTATCTAGAGTTCCTCACTTGCCATATTGAATCCATTAACCTAAAAAAAACTGGTGGAATATGGTTGCCTCACAGCCTGCTGCTGTTATATGTGCTCTGTATGCTGTTAAAGATAGACTTGACCTCCCACTACCTTTAAGCATCAAGGAGCCTCCATGCCTAAAAAAACTGGTTTTACATGGACTAGCATAAGGAAATAGGCAGCCTGATAAAACAATAGGATCTATAGAGGCAAGTATCTGGAAAAGGTTAGGCTTTTAAAGGTAATTAATTAGCAACTATAATTAAAAGTTCTTTCTGTTCCTCTGCCCCACCTCCTACAGTCAGGTCCTACAAGCAGGGGCTTGGAAAGAGCAGGCCTGGAAAGTGAGAGTGGGTTGGGATACCYTGTCATGCAGGGTCTRTATGGAGAAAGGARTAACACATTTAAACATCATCATCATGCTGCATGCAATGTGGAGGAACCAATASCAAAGAAGTGTSCCTCYAATCATTTGTATCTATCCCTTCCCCCAATACACAGGTTGAGAATGCATAATCCTGTCTGTTTATATCAAAACACCAAACAGGACATGAATCCCTGGGAACCAGTCCAAGCCAGAGCATTCAACTGAGGCTGAAAATRCAAAGCCTCCATTCCCAGATCTGTCCCTCATTTGTGGCAGATTACTACTGAGTGTCACTGTCAATCAAGGGCATAAAAATATTCACATTCTCTGTAAGGTAGTATGTGATCAGTTCACTGGAAGTACTTGTTTATATATCCTATACAAATACATTCATTTATATATGCATAATTTTTAAACACTTAAAAACAAAACCAGCAGGACAAAAAACCAAATCTTGCTTCAGTTAAATTGCTGCTGTACAGGTAGTTTCCTTCTGACATTCTCAAAGGAAACATTCTCACATGCACACCATGAATGTGTATGGCAGAGAGCCATGGGAGGCCTCAATGGAATACTTCATTAAAAAACAAACAAACAAAAACCGAAAGCACATTCCAAGCTGAGCAAGCAACACTGTGCAAATCATTCAAACTGAGAGGGGCCACAAAGTTTGCAACTTGACTGAAAGCTTAAGACTGCATTTGACCAAGAACTTGGTGTACTGCACAGTGAATACCAAAAACTTACAGGCTTGTGGGCTTCAGTGGAACTTGGGCATCTGTGTTTTTGGTCATAGGTATTTTAACTTGGGCACCTGTGTTTTAGGTCACAGGTCTTTGAACTTGAACAACCTGAATGTAAAGCAGGAACACTTCGGGTCTGAGAGAAAAACCACTAAAGTGTACAGGATTTTAAATAAATATCCTTCTTATGGAGTCATGCCGCGAAGTCACAGGCCTAAGATGCAGAATTCCCTGAGTTTCAAGAACAGGAAGAGGTCCCATTTTTCTAACAAGCCCAGTGATTCCAGAGTGTATCAGATTTCCTAAGTGTGTATACAGGGCCAGCTGCTTCTTKGCAGGACAAAACAATCCTCACTGAGCCCAGTTCTGCAGCAACTACACTGCTTCCAGCTGCACCTGAGCTCCTGCACTGAGAGGTAACCTGGCTGCAACTGAGTATCACATTCCTTGTGACTGACAGCATGGATTGGGTGTTCTTTTTTTCAGCTTGCTTCAGTGACCCTTACAACAGAGAACTATGACCATTCTAACCACCTAATTTGAATTATCTCRCATCACTTCACCATGGACAAGGCTAACAAGGATGCTTCTCCTTTTCCAGATGGTGGTCTCTAGTAAAAAGATGAGCATGAAAGATGCTAGCAACAATACTTGAGGAAGAATCAGTATTTAACAAAAAAGTACCTTGGGTTCCTGAGTTACAGCAATTAATCTCACTTACTACAAGGCAGTGAGCACCACAAATGCCTAGCAGGATTTCTATTACTGAACAACTGCAAAACCATGTAAGAACTACTGCCAGTTTTTTGTTTTAAACACCTGACAGTGTATGGTTCAGCCCTGAATACTAACTATATTAAAAAACCATTCAGAAAACAAACTCTCTCATGCTGATATTCAACTTAAAGTGCTCTTACAGAATATGACAAGGATTTTGTGTCAGGAATTGACAGACATGCCCGATCAGAATCAGTATCCAAGTTGTATCAACTTGTTGATAATCATATAACAACAACAAATAGTGCTTTGATCGAATTCTGAATACAGACAGAGAGATTTGAAAGCCCTTAGGAAAGAAATGTGATACTTTTTACTATGTTCAACTAAAACAACTAGATGGTTCAAAAAAAAATGTAAATTACAAATCATGTCATGGACATGGCATGATGTAAATCATTTTCTAGAAGAGTTCCCACATGTCCCATATCAATGAAAACCCTCAAGCCAAYTACAGGAGCTGTAAAAAGCAAGAGAACCTAAGCATATGAAGCTCAAAAAACAACCCCTGAGAAGATTTAACTTTAAAATGCTCTGTGACCAGTCGATTCCGTTTCGTAATTTTAAACATTTTTCAAAGTAGGTGTTAAAAATTATTCAGCCCCTTACTTAGTTTTATAGTCTCTAACACTCAGTGGTCTTGATTTAGGCTGGCCAGTAAGCTGTGTGTCTCCTTCACATGACTGTAAACAAGAACACCCAACACTGCTCTAAATCCTTCAGAGCCAAGTACAGGCACTTTGTACACGAGTGCTGCAAAGGCTGAGAGGAGAAGCCACCCCAKGGAACTTCACAGGCCCTGAGTGAGGTGTGAGAGAAACAGCCCCCATCACAGTCAGTGGAATTGTGATCAATGTCACCTCCAGAGCATGACTGCCAGGACTTTGTTCAAATGCTTTTTTCCTGAACATYATCTCTGTCCACATGTGCTTGTTTTTCTCTAATATGGATGAATCCTATTCTAAAAGTAACATTTTCCTATTTGTGACATTCAAATTAAGAATACTTTCAAATATTACCAGCTTTGCATTGCGTCACAAACAATGGGTGTGCTATAATCAAAATACATATATTTTACACTGTTATTTTCCAGCTGCTAAGTAAGATACCCAAGTTTGTACTGAAATTTATAAATTTTCTGTAGCAGTTACAGCAGCATATCCAGTCTTGCACAAAAAGACAAGAAACCCTGCAAAATGTTCCACCCCACAAGATCGTGTAAAACTACTTTTGAAACCACTACAAAATGAAAGTGTTCTACTAGCCCCAATTCTACTAACATTTTATTTTTGTAAATACAGACTGCAACACTGARCTTTTCACACAAACCCCACAAGCCACAGCTATGAATGACCATACAGCTCCCTGTTCTGCAAGCTTCAACCTCTCCATGTTTTATCAACACCTAACATGCAAGTAGCTGGGTTTTACAGTTAGATAGTGAACCAAACTTATTCTGAAGCCCACTGAGGTACACAACTGTCAAGAACTACTCTGGGGCATCTAATAAAATCCCTGACAGATTTATAAGTACTTAAAGGACAAAGAACAAAAAACCCATCCCAAGTTTAAAAAAGGCACAGAACAGACACACAAGAAGTGGCCATGGTGCCTGACTTCTCCCCAGTGAAACAATACTGACAAAGCAATTTGTACACAAATTAAATCAAAGGTTAGTCTACCCTTCACACAAAAGACAAAAAAGAAAATATTTGCACCTATATTTTAAAACACATGCATACAGGAAAGCTAAAAGAGCACTCTTTTTTAACTTGCCTATTCGTCGGTTAAGAAAACCACCAACAGACACACAAATAAATCAACACTAAAGTATTTATTAACACTTCTTTGCTCATTCCTGAAAAGGAAGACATTTAAAAAATAAAATAAATTATAAAAAAATAAATGTTTTGTCTGCTTCTAGCATAAAACCCCAAGAATCTAGGATCTACTCAAAGTTAAGGCAACTGCAACAAGCTAYACCTTATCACTCAGATCCCTCCCAACAAGCAAAATCATCTAAGCAGTAACAGATATTGGTCTTCTGCACAAGACTCATCTGTATGATGAATTARCTGTAGGCATTTGATCCTTTGGCTAATAATCTTCTGAATGTTCTTGTTACAGAATCACCAGCACCTTGTTCCAGTTTAGCTTRATCCACTTAATCTATTYGGAGTGGAACACTCKTGTACCCCAAGACCAAGATGGGATYGATYCTCAGTTCTGAAACAGCAATCCAAGAWCCAGTCACCTAGGTTTGGACTACAGCTTGCTTGTTTGAATGGACAATTCTTTGGGTAYTTGAAGATGCACAGTCCTCCTGGTCTGAAGAATTCCTAGTCCAGGGAAACAAATCTCTTGCATTCACCAAGAGCCAAAAACCTGCCAACTCTCTGCCTAAAGTCTCCAAGGTCAATCTGACACACAGGGTACATCAAGCACACAAAACTTGAGGTTCTTTATACAACCTGAGCATTTCACTGAGGACTGCTCCTAGGAGAGCAACCAGGACAGGAAACAAGAGCACTGCATCCTGTGTGAGCCTGGCAGCACACTTACCCAGCAAACAGGAGGCTCAGATTCCACAGCCTCTTACTGGAACAGAAAGASAGAAAAAACACAGGTTGCCTCTTTTTTGACCGTGGGCTTAAAGGAAGGGGGAGAAAATCCAGTGCTCAGATGATTTCTAAAATTTGATTTATTGGGTAGCAAAAACTGTAGGCAGTAGCTCAGTGTAAGTGCACTTAGAGCAGACAGAAATTAGGAGAAAATCCATCTCTCTCCATCATACCCCCCCATGCTCCAGTCTTCCCAAGCCAGGACTTCACATCCATACTTYCTCTTTATTCCCTACCCTTAAAGTTAGGGCAAACCCCCAGTTCACCCACCTCTGTTTCTGTGAAGTGATTAACAGAAAATGCACGTGGGAGGTGCCTGACTGCAGGGGAAACACCCCCAAAAAGAGACAGTAATGGGGTGTGAAAGGCTGCTGGCATMAGCACTTCACCCACTGGCTCCTGTATCACTTCCACACAGAAAATTCCTTCAACATACCACCCACAAGCAGTTTCTTTGGTGACTGCCAAAATCTCTTCAGTTTACTTGCAAGGAGTCAACAGTCAAATGTTTTGAAAAAACTGCTGATCACAAGTGTTTTAAGTGCTGGGCACATTTTCAAGAAATGCAGGGAATCATCCAATCTCTTCCAGTTATGTTCTGTTATTTGGAAACCAGGTAAAGGTGCCTTTACACAAATTCAGGACTTTAGACCATTGCTCTAGATGCAKATCACTAAATCTCTGAATCAGGCACAGGTAGGAGTTTCAAAAACTGTGTCTCCTCACATACTAAGTAAGATACAGAATACCCAACAGAGCAGTTTAGATTAGGAACCCAAATTTTGTCAGYAAGGCTCCTAGACTGTAAGCACTCCAGTAAAGAACCAGGTCAAACTCAGAGAGTCATAAAAGTTCAATATAAAATTTAAATTAGGAACAAGTATGATACTTTAAACTTATGACCTGTCTTATTCCAGGTAAATTTTCTGTTTCAGGCTATCCCTGCAGAGCTGCTGCCATCTGCCAATTATMATTTCTCTTCCAGCAATACTTYAGACCAACTTAGTCTGCATGTCTTYGGAACAAAGTGAAGTTGTTTAACAAAAGCCATTCATCTCAAGATTTATAGTGTCTGAAAAAGCAGTGAAAAAAGGTTACCACTTCAATAAAAGGGTTCATTTGGGTCAATACAGAATATAATGCTAAGCACTATTTTTGAATAGCAACTCCACAGGTGCACAATGACTGCCACACTTGGGAGGTATTATAAGAAGAGGCAAGCCCTAAAAATGTATTATTTCTCTCCACTTTTAAATGTGAATTTGAGTGGAAATTTTAGATTGAGATCAATGAATGGAATTCTAGCAACATTTCAACTTTTATTTGAATGTTGGGAGGCCCCAGTATGTGCATAGGTACTAGCCAACAGTTACATTTCCCCCTTAGTTTTGTAAAAAACMAAAAAATTCAAGCATCTCCAGTTACTTAGCTTTGACACTGTAATAGCTACAACTAGACAWAATRATGYCTGTAAAATAAATTTCTTTRAAGTCTTACAAGGCTTCTCTTAAARCTTCTTYAGTTTTATCMGCTTCAGTAGAACAAGAGGCATTATTTATGATTACTCAAAGGCAAACAAAYCTGTGTGACCAATACTAGAAATTAACTGTACTGTTCACTACAAATGAGCTCTCTATGATACAAATTGTTTTTCACAATTTCGAGCTCCAGTAGAGCTAATATGAAGCAGCAACTTACATCTGCAACTCAAAGTTCTTGCTCTTTAGTTAGTACTTTTCTGAGTCTTCCTGTTTTGCTGTAAATCAGTTACTGCTACCAGTCTAAGGGCAGACAAATGTCATAAAAATGCCCAGTCAAATAAATCACTTTTTTGTTACTAAAAATAGCAAAATKTTTGTTTCATTCCAACATAAACAAGGTGATCCTGAGTGCTGCAGTACTACAACAGCAATACCCCTGAGATTATGTAGTTTTATCACCTCTGCATTACCCACTGGGAATTCCCCAGAGGAAAGCCCTGGAACTGCCACACAAGTAAACTGTGATGAGCTCAGTCACACTCATCCCTGATGTAGCTTGGCAACCAGAAGAACATAAAATTTGCTCCCTATTATTGATGAAGAGCTATTACCTAAACTATTCACATCTCCATTCCCTCTCTATGTGCACCTGAGAGACACACCACTATCAAGTATGGAGATTTCAACAGCACTTCTTTCAATTTAATTAATTAGTATTGAATGAAGATTTGACTACAAGACACAGMTTAAAAAGTTACAGTTGTAACACACAAATAAGTGAAACAACATGGACATGTAGGTACACAAACACTGCTGAGAGAGATTTCTGCTGAACTGAAAGGTTCAGCAGAAAACAAAAATCAGCATTAAATTGAAATTTATGCCATGTTKTTATGTCATCCCTGATCTCTAAACTAAGTTCTATTTTAATGTCCTCTGTAAGAATAGCTGATAGCTGCAAACCATTTCTCATTTTCTTCTTTCACCTTCCATTTGTATTTTTTTTGTATCATTTCAGGATGTTCATAATTCTCCACAATCCTATTACAATTATTTAATAGATCAGTATAGAGCTAAAAGGCACTTAAAAAGTCTCCAAAAATTCTATTACTGGCTTTTAGCCAGGATTATCTTATYTGGTTTTGTATTTACCTCTGTATTTTTAACTGGTCCCCAGTGGTTTTTCAGGACTTGTAGTCACTACTGACACGTTTTTCTTACCCCCAAGTGAATGACTGGTCCAAGAGTTCATGGTGCAGCACTTGCACCAAACCTGACTTGCACTACAACACATCTCCTTTCTTGACAAGGCTTTGGAGAGCAGCTTCAGAAAATGCATGAACCACATACAGCATTAAATTTTAAGCCTCCACGCCCTGCATTACTCCTGATTTCTGACTTTATCCCTCCATTATTCAAGTAGGTGATTATTGTAAATGAGGCTCTTTGTGCATGCATCAGACAGAACTGGAGGAAGCTRAATAGCTCATTTCTACTTAGTCCCAACAGTAAAGCCTAAGTATTTGTAAAGTGAAAAGAAGTAGTATCTGATTGACTTGCACCCACTAGTTTTCAAAGAATAACTTACCGGGAGCCATCTGAAGCCAACCAATAAAACAGGCCTTTTTTCTAAGCCTTGAAGCATCATGTCAAAACTGACAGTCTCCCAGCTGCCTCAACTACCTATTTGCTTATTTTTGTAGTGTTCAATTAAGTAGATTCTGTAAAGCAAAACGGCAACTTTATTAAATCTATTTTCTAGTGCATTTGGAAGTAATAAAACATACAGGAAGACTGGAAGAAAATCCCTCTCTGTTTATACTGTGGCTGTAAGGTTCTGTGGCTGACCATGTTTCTCACCTAGTGGAATTTTAGCACTGCAGAGTCCAAACATTTGACTGTTTCACGTTACATTGGTTTTCAGATCTGGTGAATGCTTTAAGCTTCCCACTTCCTTCTTCAGGACATTAAGTAAAGTTCTAGAGCTATCCAAAATCTTCATGTAAGCAGCTTCAGTTTCAGCAAGTATTTTATCAAGCTCATTCCGTGAAGCCACCTTTTGGGCCAAAATTTCACATACACAATCCAGCTGTTCACTGAGGACTTGGATTTTATGTTGGAGTTTATTCTTTTCCTCTTCTGCTTGCTGGATTTGTTTGTTCAGTTCTTCTCTTTGCATACATAAATCTTCAATGCATTTCACCAGTTCATTATTGTAACCCTGAAGAACAGCTCCCTGCTGAGTCATCCTGCACTCACTCCCTGAAGCCCCCTTTCAGCAACGGCCTTCTGCACTCCAATTAAAACAAACAAACAAAGAAACAGAAAAAAACTGTAAGAGTGTTGCCATGAATAATGCCTCACTAGCACAGATGGAACCAAGGGGCAAGGCTCTCTGCTTAACACGCTCACTCTGAGATATGCCACATCTCTTCCCCTTTCAGGAGGGGGATAGCACAAAATTTGGTATATGCGCTTAAACCTTTACTGAAAACTGCCGGCCCCTATGACACTGTCATGGAAATGGTATCAAAGTATTTATGATGTGTCTTCTAATACCTTTATACAATCCTGAATACAGGATACTCTGTATCTCAGACTTCGAGGGCCTGGTCAGAAATAAGCAAAAATAGCAGAATCACACAATGGTTAGGSTTGGAGGGGACTTCTGGAGATCATCCAGTCCAATCCCCTGGCAAGACAGGATCACCTGGAGCATCCAAGTGGGTTTTGAACGTCTCCGCAGGAGACTCCACGCCCTTCCCGGCCAACCTATTCCAGTGCCCTTCCACCCTCAACGCGATGGAAGTTCTTCCTCATGCTGAGGTGAAACTTCTTGTGTTTTAGTTTATGGCCATCACTCCTCGTCCTGTCACCGTGCACCATCCTGAGGGGCTCAGCAGGCACTGACCACAGCAGGGAATCTTCCCCATACAGCGAGCACCCGGAGCTCCCTAAACACTGGAGTGACCCGGAACGCGTGTGCCGGGACCACGACGAGCCCCTTCGCCCGCCGCTCACACCCTCAAGGACACATCGGGGCCAAGGCCCGACCCGCGAGGCCGCCGTCCCAGGGACATCTTAACACCCTCCTCGCCGCCGAGCGCGGGCCCGCGGAACACGCGCCGCGCACAAAATGGCTSCTGCCTGTTCATCGAGTGCACGGGCGGAAGGGGAGGAGGGGGTAAGTAAGARGAGACCTTCCCATTCCTATCTCCCCAACCGCAATTCCCCCCGTTGCCCCCACCTGCCTGGCAGGATCGCGATTCCTCCCCACCGAGGGAGCGACTCTGGCACCGAGGGCGTGCTGCCCTGGGCTAATCGGCCCCGTGCGCCCGCCAACGGCCACGGCAGCCCGTGAGGACTCACGGAACCACCCGAGCGCTTCCGAACGCGGCGCCGCCCTTAAGGCCGCGCGGAAACGTCTCTCCGGAAAAACACGATGTTTTCCGAAGACAGGTAGCGCTCGGGAGAGAGGGCCGAGGCGGGAGGGGCAGGGAGGGCCGAGCGTTACGGAAAGAGCCGATGTTTGCCGAAGGGAGGAACTGACGGGTGTCGTGCTCGGCGGAGGCAGCCGATGTTTGCCGAAGGGAGGGACTGAGGGGCGTCGTGTTAGGCGGAGGCAGCCGATGTTTACCGAAGGCAGAGTCGCCCGAGAGCAAAGGGGACAGAGGGGACGGAGCGCGTCGGAAAGAGCCGGAAAGAGCCGACGTTGACCGAGCGCGGCGTCGCCCGAGTTCCCCGGATGTAGTTGGAGCAGCGGCGGCGGCGGGCGCGGCGGGGGGAGGCGGTGGCCGAGTCGGTGTTCCCGGTGTGTCTCAGCGCGCGCGGGGCCGAGCTGCCGGCGTCTCCCCTCTCGAGGCGATGGGCCCGTGAGCGCCGCTCCAGCCGAGCTGCCCGAGCCGCCCCCTTCCCCCGCCCCTGCCCCCGGAGCGCTGCCGCCCCCGCCTCCCCCCTCGGCGCCTGTGGCCCGGCCGCGGCCGTGCCCTCCTGGTCCCCTCACCCTCACACACACAGGCCGGGCATTGATGGTAATGTATGCGAGGAAACAGCAGAGACTCAGTGATGGGTAAATTCACCCCCCCCCCGGCCCCGGCGGGCCGCCCCCCCCCTCCGCCATGTTCGGCCCGGCCGCGGGGCCGGTAACGGGCGCTTGCTAACGCCTCTCTCTCTTTCTCTCGCTCTCTCCTCAGCTGTCACGACCGCAGGGGGGACTCGCAGCCCTACCAGGTACCGCCGGGCCGGGAGGAGGAGCAGGGGAGACGGGGGGGTTTGCTACTCCAGCGGAGGCTCCGGCGGCCGCCGCAGGCCGCGGTGCCGCGGCCGCCCCGGTCCGGCCCCTGGCGGCGCTCTGGGCCCGGGGCCGCGGGGCGGAGAGGCGGCGGCGGCCCTGGCGCAGGGAACTGGGCCCCGGTGCTCGGCCGAGGCCTACGGAGCCGAAGCGGGCAGGAGCGGCCTAGTGCGACCCGTGTGGGGCTCGGGCCTGGGAGTCGGGGAGGGGTGCGAGGGGCGGGAGAGGGAGCCGGGGTCACCTACGGTGGAGACTGAGGAGAGGTTAATGTTTTTCTACTAAAAACAAAAGAACTTTTGTTCTTCTACACCCCCCCTACACCCCCTCCCCAAAGTCCTTTCTTCTCCCCAAAACTGCTGCTGTGGGCTGTAACCTGAGCAGGGCCCGGGTTTAGACCCTGACCAACTTGGGGTTGCGAGTGAGGCTTAATTTCTGCAGTTGCCAGCTGCTAGGCAYGTTCAGAAACCATCAAAACATTGAGCTGCTGACAATAGCCTCAATTTCTGTAAGGTGAATAGTGCACTTTGCTGTGTCTACTGAAAAAACCCAATTGGTAAGATTTGAGTCTGTGGAAAGCTGTATGTTGTGATATTGCTCTCTGTGGACCCTGAATTGAACTCTTACTGCATTTCTGTGCATTTGTATCACTAAAGTGCAGTACGGCAGTCCAAGGCAGCTGTCAGTGACAGTTCACTTAAATGTAAACACTTGCCATTCAGGAGTTCACACTGCAGAAACCAAGCAGGTCAGAGTGGGGCAGAGCATGTAATTTTTGGTAAAGACTTTAGAATGAGTTATTACATTACATGTTTTAGCCTTCTAGGATTATTTTTTTAATTGCATCTGTTACAGGGATGTTAGTAGTGAAAAAAACATCACCGAAGTTCAAGGTAATGGTGAAACTGAATGATCTTGACTAGAGTATGGAGGACAGAATCAGAGTTTACACTGATTCAATGTATCTATGAGTTTGTTTTCCTAATAACATGTAGAAACTAGTTTTTCTCCCAGAAGTGTGGAAGAACTGTGGCCCATCTATTCTTGAAAGTTTGTAGTCCATCAGTGAAAAGATAGAGAAATGAGGTTCTTCTTAACAGCAAGTGTTGCACTGGATATAGTAGTGGGAGAAAGTGGTTTGAGTTCTAATTACAGAACTTGTTGCTTTAATGTGGGTAATTAAAACTAGGAAGACAAATGCTGATTTTTTTTTTTAATAGAAAATGAAAATTAATTAACTTTTTTAAGTACTTCTGAAAGAGAAGGAAAAAAAGCAAAATTTCATATCTAATGYGAATGCCTGTTTTCTTGTGATCTGTTACAGCCTCTTAAGTACTCATCCAAGAGTCACCCCAGTGGTGGTGATCATCGTCATGACAAGATGCGAGACGCCACAGATCCTTCACCACCAAACAAAATGCTGCGGCGCTCTGACAGCCCTGAAAACAAATACGGTGACAACACAGGGCACAGTAAAGCAAAAAGTGTGCATACTCACAGAGTTAGAGAGAGGGATGGTGGTGAGTTATCTTTGACAAACTTCTACTTAAGCAATCACTCATTTCTCATTAAAATTAGCCATTATCACTCAGGTGATGTCTTACACTAAATGTGCCTTGTACTCAGCTAGGGTGACTGCAGTGAATCCAAACTGGGAATTTAATTGGAAGCAATCATTGAGGCATTCTAGCACCTATTAGTTTTCTGGTTTTTACAGGTATGGTAGTTTTCCTTATAGCCTCAAAGATTAAATAAACCCTTCTTTYTATTTTAACTAGTATGTCTCATTTATTTAGACATACAGCAACATTTGATAACGTGKAATAGTTTTTTTGATTCTTCATTAGCAATAAATACTGGCTGTTATGGATCTTTTTTAAAAACAGTGTGTATTATGAAGCTGTACTGTGTTGGTACATGCTCCATAGACTAAACCCCATCAGAAATGAAWAGAGCTTCTTTGTATTTAGCTGCTRTGTAGAACTCTTAATAGATGATCAAAAGTAGCACATACTAGAGYCTTTCTTGACAGGGGCTTTAAGAAGTGTGTTCACAGTCAAGTCAGCCTCCTGTGTTTTTACAGGTTTATAAGCAGTAGTAATATCCCCAGTATTTTTTAACTGATCTTATTTTGTATCCCTGCTTSCTAGGAAAAGAGTAGGATTTTCCAGGTAATAAACAGTGTTAAGTACCAAACAGCCAGAGTTTAGAAAATTGCAGTTACTGTCTGAATTTGGAAAAGTTCTTTCATTTTGTTMATTGGTCTTTGTGGCAAGGTATAAGCTGAAGTATTCAAGTAGAGAATTTGGAGCTTTAAATCAGYGCTTCTTTGTTCTGTAGATGTACATATACATTTATTGCTGCACTAGTTTTACTTGATATAACAGTTATAGTAAAGTAAAAGAAGTATCTTTCAAGTACCTCTTTAGGAAATACTAGTTCCACACCACGAATGTCTTCAAAGTACCCAGTTATTCTTATAAATCCTGTTTGTTTTTCCTTCTTTGACTTAATGCTGAGGCTCTGTAGACCACTGTTAATGTCATAGGAGTGTGTAGATGGGTTATAGGAACATGCCTCTTTTGTTAATACACTGATTTGCATTGAATCTGATAATTGAAAGTGTAGTAATCTCAGAATTAAATGCATGTACAATGTCCATGTGCTRTTACTCTGTGCTACTTTTCAGGATACAGAGGTGTCCTCTTTTATTTCCTCTTCACCTGTCCAAAGAGCCTAGTCCCACATACTCTTGCAATTCTACTTTTGCTTCAGTTAGTAATTTTTTCTGCTTGAACAGAGCTGCATTTAGTGGAATCATGCATGTATGGAAACATCTGGAGGATGAGGCTCTATGGGGGGAGTGCATTTGCTTATTTGTGTGCTGGGAGTGTTGTAAGATAGGRGAGACATTCTGAAGTTCTTCCAGGRTCCAGCTGGATTTAATAGCTGGAGAGTGGTATGAAGCAGGATAAAGGTAAATGAATTATTTGTAGTTCTGTAAATGAAAGGAACACCGACCCACTGTACCTTCTCCTAGTTGTTGGGACAGTGGWAAGTTTCATTTTTTTCTGGTCTGAAAGCAGGTGTTTTCACATTATGTGCTAACAGACTGGAAGAAGGAAGTAGTTTTCAACAGTCTGAGGAAAATTASTAATTTTAAAAGTTGAATATTTGTACTGTTTAATGCAAATAGCAGATTTTTTTGTATGTGTTATTAGTAAGGTTAGTCTGACTGCAGTTTCATMTTTGTAAAATATATTCAAAACAACCAAAATCATGTTAAATGCTATGTACTCTGTGTAGTAAACCAAAGYTGAGTAGATGTGGGCAGARGGATATCAATTTGTCTTTGATGTATTGAGTATTTCTGTCAGTATAAATTGAAGGTAGGTGTTAAAATATAGGTGAAATGCTGTAGTGTAATTTGCATATTGCTAATATGCAAAAGACAAAATAATTTACCATTTTCTCTGTCTGTTGAATTACACTGAAGGACTGCTAYTGCTATAGTGTTCCCTTAGTTTAGCAATTAGAGACAAATAGTAGAGAAAAGAAAAACATTACAAAAGTGCTAACATTTTTCATCTAAGCCTTTATGTGACTGAAGAGTATTAATTGGCTTTGATACTATTATAATTGTCTRCCTTGTTTTCTTTTTGCATTCTTCATTGAGGAGGGAAGGAGTTAACTGATTTTTGTTTTTTGTAATTGATGTGCATTATTTTCAAAGTAGTGCTGCTTGATTTGAAACTACTACAGGTGTTACTGCCTTCCTGTGATCTAGCTGAACTTAAAGCAAATCTCATGGAAACGTCTCTAGTATTTATTTTCCTAAACTGAATTGAAGTCCCAAACAATCTCTTCCTCTGTCATACCTTAGAAAACAAAATAGGACATAAATCTGGAGTATTACTACTGAACATAAAGCTGATTTAACCTGATCTCWCCCTCTCAACTCAATGTTTAGAAARAACTCCCAAACATCTCTTAGTAATTTTAGCTCTGAAGAGAAACAGGAAGATTCAGTGGTGTAGCACGCTGATTCAGTCATGATTGGTTCATGTTTTTGTGGTAAATGTGGAATGTCATTTAAATGTCATTTCAAGATTTAAGTGTACACATTTAAAATACAAGAGCAGGAATTGATTGAAAATTAATGAGTCAAATATGGTGAAACCACTTCCTGTTCATATCCTTAGTATGTGTATAAAGGTATTTTTGGTAACAGCTTATTTTTGTAATATTCATGGCAGAATCTTTTGTAGAATTGTAATCCATGGAGAGAAATTCAATTAAGGTTTTAAAATGTGTTAGGGGTAAGCCCTCCATACTGAGACAGTGCAAACAAAGCATTTTTCAAAGTTGCTTACTGCATGGTTTCTGTGCAAAGAGACTGTGTACAGAGACAGTYGTTCTCTGGAGAGAGGCTTCCAAGTTTATCTTGGACTAAACACGATGCAGTAATTGCAAGTTTTTCTCACATCCCTGGTTTCCTAAGAGCACTTGTACACCCAGCATATCAAAAACCTGCCTTAACTTTGTTCTTGTTTTCAGGTCCCTGTGCATGGGGGCATTGTCTCTGTATGCAAGTGTTTAAACACAATGAACAGCTTCCCCCCCTCAGTGCATCTCTTATTTATAGGTCAGCTGCTATAGGCAAGTGTGGGGTTTGAAGAGATTAGGGGGTCTTACGAGACCAGCTCAAGTGTGAAGTTTCTTAACAGTAACAAATAGGGACTTAAAGCCAGCATTGTTTATGGGGCATAGAACTATGAAGGGCCTTGTAGATGTGGAAAAATGTTTCCATTAAAGAAAAAGGGAAATAAAAAGATTTGAGGGCTCTCATGCTTGAGGATGGAAGGCTGWTGTGGGTTTTTTAAAATGCGTGAGTGATGAGATACTGGTRTACAGGAAAAACAATAAAGGGGCCAGATAAATAAGGTAGCTTTGGGAATAATTAAAAGGAAATATATAGATATATATAATTTAAGAATAAAATGTGAGATGCARCCCTTGTTAAAAAAGGGCAAAGGGTGCTTCTGCTTAACTGTATGGRGCAGAATGACCCACTAAGATACACAGTAGAACTTCCTGCAAAAAAGGTTAGTTCAGTTGGGCCACCTGTACTCAGTTGTTTCTTATTGTGAAGAAAATGCATGTCTCACTACATTTATGTTTAAAAGACTTTGAAACTTTGCTTTATGCCATGATCTTACTGAATTGCTTAAAATACCAACTGGAGAGTGTAAATGTACATAGCATGAAAGCTGAATTGTGTGCTGTTGTGCAGTGTAGGCTCTTAATGGAATTTGATTATAACTTGTGATATTTAAATTCCAAAGTATAATTGAAGAATTTGTGACTGTTTGTTTTGCACGTGAGTTTGTGTTTTTTWTTAATTGGCAATTAAGAACATTTGTCAGTGAGCCCTGTTACTAATACAGTTACAAGATTAAAAACTTTACTGCTGTTAGAGGCTGAATGAAATATTTTAAATAATGAGTTCCTATTTTTATCCAAGTGGTGATGAGAGGTTCTGTAATTCTTTGTTGGTTTGCTTTGTTTCCACTGGTTCCTGACAGAGTTCAGAGTCCTCATAGCAAAGGGACAGCAAACAGCCGTGAACAGAGAGCTGTGTTAGGCTCCTGTGCYGGCAGCCCTGGCAGTCGAGGGGAGCTGCTGATTAAATCAGTGTGGTCATTGGCCAGTGAAACAAACAACGGGGCGTTAGGRCAGCTACAAGAGAACGGGAGATGCTCAGGCAATGGGCCTTGTAAAGAGGAAATTGCAGGGTGGGTGGGAGGAGGCAAGTCTGAGAGTAATGGAACAYAGTGAAGGTTTCAGGAGGAAGCTGGAATAGACACTATCTATGTATTTGCTCTTAACTGCTGTTATTGTTAAAGTAATTATTCATTACTATGAAAACCATTTCCTCACTGTAACTATGTGGTCAAAGCTGGGATGATACAAGTCTGATCACAAAGGAGAGTGAGCTTTCCGTGAAACATGCTTTACATGAACACCCCTCCCCCTCCCAACAGCCAAGTGTAGATTTAGTGATTCACTTCACTGTTCTGTGAGTGTTGGYTGTGTGGATGCTTTAAAGGAGGTAGGGGTTGGTGGCTGGTTTGTTTTTTAAGAAAAATGGAATTGCTTCCAGGATCATTCACCTTTTAGAAGCTTTTCTTTGGATTAAAAAAAATTGGGAAAAGTAAGTTTCTGTTTATGAAAGCTTTCTTTTAAGGGTTACTAGTTCTACTGCCTTCAGAAAGGGTTATAATTTTAAGTTTGCTTTCAAGTTTAGAACCTTTAGATAGAAAGTAGCTTTCCATTTACTCRGTGGATTTGGCAATATTTCTGGGGTGAGTTTTTGCAGGGTCAGTTGTATAACCATTTTTTTGTGTTACTCTGTTGTGAGAATCTCTAGTAGAAAAGAAATTGAGACCTATGTGCTCATAGAATCACAGTAAAAGATACAACTTGTGTTTGTCCTTTTTAAATCCAGAGGTTTAGAATGTTAATATTGAAAATTGCTTTTGAAAAGTACCTGCAAAACTTGCTTTTAACTAGCACAGAATGGAAGATAAACCCCCCTAATTTTATATAATTGATGTTAGATAAGATTGTGATATTAATATGATGGTATTAAATGCTAAGTCTGTTCATGTAGGTGGATGGAGTCCTCYGTTTCTCTTAATGAAGTTAAAGTATCTGGTGTAGGTTGCTAGAGGAAAAGGTGTATTAGTGGGAGACTTGATCTGAAATGGAGSCTGCATCAAATGTTAATAAGCAGTGCTATTTACTTGTAACCTGTTGATGCAGCTACTTCCCAAACTGTTGCTATTAGGCCTTTGACATTGGGAATTTTAGCTTAAATGTTTTTACATTCTTTTATATGAGAGAATATAGAGTTCAGATCTGTAAATAGGTTGTCTGAAGGTTTCCATTTATAGTTGTTCATCTTAAACAAAAGTATATCTTAGTTTTAAGAATTCCTTGGATTGTAAATGTAGTATGTTCAAGTCAGTCTTCCTGCTAGACCTGGTAAGCTTTTGTAAGTAAGCTTTTGTTTTGGAAAAGAAAAAATAACTGACAATATACAAGATCTGTTGAGTTTGTTTGCTTTTGGTATGTAAGCTAATCAGAAGGCAATGATTTTTACTTAGCATCATGCTTTAACACATGCTACTTGCCTCTGACTTTACAGAAATGGAATATACAGTTTACTAAACTACTTTTGGATTGCTTTTCTGAAAATAAAAAAAAAGTAATGAAAACTGTTAGTTTCTGATAAACTGCCTACTACTTGGCCACAGTCAAGACAGCAATTTGTAAATGATGTAGCATTTTGCTCTGCATTCCCCAATGGCCCCTGATTAGAATTATTCCTTAACCATGTTTTGGGACATGGCTGCTTTCTGAGAGAAGCAYCCTTTACAGTTAACATTTGTTTTCCTGGCCATTTTTACCTATTCRCTGTAAAGTGTCCAGTAAGCCAAGTATCACTGAAGCTGTGCAGAACTTGGAAGAGAATGCTCTGCTTCTGTTTTAGCTGAGAGGGAAGGTGATGCTGTAATAACTTTACTGTGAATGATAGTAATTTAATGGCACCCAGCTTGCAATGGTAACTGCATTTGTTTACAAAGTCAGGCTTTTATGCAATTTCATGGGCATTTTCAGGCAAAAACGTCTTGCTGTACAAGCCATCATCCCCTTTGTAGCTCTTCAGTAAGTATTGTTTCCTTTTTCTCCCTGCTTCCAAGCTTGTGAAGTGAGATGTGTTTTCTAAGGCACAAATTGTGTTTGCCTGCTAACTGGATGTAGGACTGATAGAGCAGCATTCAAGAATAATCACAGAGAGGGCCAGGTTGGAAGGGGCCRCAGTGGGTCTGGTCCAAACTCCCTGCTCAAGCAGGACCATCCTGGAACACACAGCACAGGATTGTGTCCAGATGGTTCTTGAATCTCTCCAGTGAGGAACCAACTGCCCTGGGCAACCTGTTCCAGTGCTTGGTCACTCACACAGTAAAGAAGTCCTTCCTCATATTCAGGTGGAACTTCTGCACCACAGTTTGTGCCCGTTGCTTCTTGACCTGTTATTTGGCTCTATTGAGAAGAGTCTGGATCCATCCTCTGACACCCTCCATTCAGATACTTGCAGACAGGGATGAGGGTCCCCCTTGGTATGTAAGTCTGTCCTTCAGGTCACTGGAAAGGGAGATAAGTTTTTGAGCAGATGACAAGAGACTTTACTCTTTTTACCAGGTGCATTAAGTGRTGTCTCTTAAGSTTTTGTGGCCTTGACTTACCTTTCCATGCATGCAGCAATGTTATGTCTTGTTTGAAATTAATKAAAAATGAGGCTTACAGACTGTTGGTGCAAAGGAGAGTTGCAAAGAACAGTCAAAGTTAAATGGATTTTTTTCTGTCACAATGTTAAAACATAACTTGTTTTGTTTCTACAGCAGAGGTATAATATAAAAATGCTAATACCCTCCTTTTGTCATCACTCAAAGAGATGTAAAACAGTTTTCAAGTGCTTCATGACAATGAAAAGGCAGCCAGAAATACAAACAATGAGCTAAGTGAGCTAAATCCCCTGTGTGAGGGGCAGCAGAAATCTTCAAAAGGTCTTYTTTTGGTCTAAACTTTTATCATTACTTTCCTGATTCCTGTCAATATAATTTCTGTGACCTGCTATATATATTTAGGCATGTCGGGCTTTCTGAAAATACTTTTATGAAGCAGGTCTACAGTTCATCCCAGCTACACAGATTAGTTCCCCTGTGATGGTTTCTCAGATTTCTTAAATATTGTGCTTTTTTTATGTCTTCCAAAGCAATAGTCTTCCTCAGTGTTTTTCTGGGTTTGTTACTGAGTTTGTTGGAGCAGCAGAGTTATGAATTATCCATGTCTATCAGCAGCAAAAACAGGGAARGAAATTATGGTCTGTCCTGCTCATCTCATTTTTATGTTTCAAACATGCCTATTCACTTGAAAATGGGGAAAAGCCACAAAGATTTTTTTAAATTAAGGTGTATAATAAGTAATGCACATTTGTGCATAAATGCCACAATGCAAGTTAGGTAATGTGCTCTACTTATTTTTTTTCTGCTGTGTTTATTTCACATCATTATGTTCTTCTGGATGCTGGTGTGTTCAGGCCAGCTGTGCCCCTCGAATAACATAGGGAGGAGTTTAGATCTCATCTAGTTAAATCCTTAGAGTAGATTCCTCATTCAGACACCTGCTGCTGACAGATTAACACAGACTTAATTTTAAAAACTGTTCATTTGAAAGAATCCTATTTCTGCTTGCTTTAATACAAGAAGTAATAGGATCCTCTTCAAATTCAAGTAGTATAAAGTTCACCTCATACTGGCTAGACACTGTTGATAATAATGATGATTGCAGTTTTTGTATAGTCCTTTTGAGAGTGCTTACTTAACTAGAAAAATAAAATGAAACACTTAGGCAATCAAACAATTGTAAAATAGATTTTGAGTTTGTAAACATAACTACAGCTTTTGTGAAGAGGCTTATTTTCCTATGGTAAGGTAGTTCCAGGAAAGACCAGTTGAATTTTGTCTGTGTATTCAAGAATTATTTGATGGGAAGACAGATGAATTGTCTTGTCACCTATTGTGCTTTAGATGCTTGAAGGCCCTGTTGCACAATACCTTTGTTAAGCTGAGCTAAACTTTGTTAAGCTGAGCTGGGCCAGCCTGAAATAAAGCTGTGAATGCGTTTTTTTTTTTTTAAAACCACAACACTATATATATTAATTCTTAGGTCAGTCCTTGCTTGCCATCTTTGCTTCCTCCCAGAGCTGTGRGCCAGCATTCCTTTATGAGTGAGGAGCTTCTGTGTGACAGAAAGTAATAAAGTAATTTGACTTGCCTTTTATTACTAGCATCTCTTCAGTAACAGTTCCCAGTTCAAAATTAAATAAGCATGAAATTTAAATTATGCTCATTGCATATTTATACTGTAATAAACACATGTGTGGTATAGTATGTCCAGAACTGAATATGTATTTTGTCTAAACCTAATAATTTCTCAAGTGTTCTGATAATTGCTCCTTTTAATACTCAATATTTTCAAGTTAGGTTGCTCCTTTGTGGTGAAGAAGTAATATGTCCAGAAAAAAAAGAGTTATCTTTCTGTAAACAGAAATGTTCCAGAATTCTTTATAGGCAGATCAGTCAATATCTAAATTTTAGGTGAAATAATGCTTTCTCTGTTTTATTGAGTCATGGACRTTGCTGTAGTCTTGGAAGAAAAGAAAGTTCTCTACAAATAACAAATATAAGTAGCACTCAAGGAATGATCTGGTATTGAAGTGGAGGTTGGTTCTTCTGTTGTGTTTGGTGTATCTTAAGGTACGAATTTGAGATAATCTGACTTACAGTTACTATTTTTAAGACACATTTAAGAAGAGAGATATACAGTGCCTTTTTTTCTTGCCTTATTTTAAYGTGGTTAAACATTGATTCTGCCACAGCTTTTTGATTATGGAAATAAGTGTGTTATGTGTGTGACTAACCTRCTTGCAGGATGGCAGTAATGTTTTATAACACAGCCTCCCTTTTWTCTTGTACTTTAACAATATCATGTAGTTGTTGAACTGCTGATTCTGAATGGTGCATGCTCTGTTGGGATGAAGGAAACTTTAGGATGGGATGAAGTTCACAAGCATTTGTCGTTGCATGACACTACCTACGTGCATAAAAACTTGTATGTCCACCTTCCTTATTCTAAGCCAAGTCATGCAAACATTCAATGCAAGTTCATTTGTAAGCAATATTGCATTCACAGGGTCTTCTGTTTAAACTTTTTTGTCCTCAAGATGCTATCCTCAAAACGTCAAAAGAAATTTGAGAGTTGCTAAACAACCTGGCCGTGTTCTTAATTAACCTTATTTTTGCTCAGTGGATTTTGTTAGGCAGATTAAGTTGTCATATCTTACTTAATTGTTTGGAGCTTCTGARTGGGAGTCCCAATTTGGTGCTGTGGATACGTATAAAGAGGGGAAACAGTCTGAGAGCTGTGTTTCTCAACTGCTTTTTTTACTCCTTTGTAAGCAGAAATTGTTTTGCATGACCCCTGATTTTAATYAAACTACAATTTGTGATGGCTGGGTTATGGTGGATTACAGTCTTACTCTGCTGTTTGTAATCTAAAAATACTTAAATACACASTTTTTATAAAGTGTCTGCATTTGAGTAACTCCATCTGAGGTTTGTGCTGATAAACATCAGTGGTTCTTCGAATGTTTTATGTTCTTTGAGAAGCTCTTTGAATGAAAAGTAAAATCTATGATGTTTGCCACCTCCCCCTCCTGCACTGTTAAAGAAATTGTTTTATCATTTCAGTATCCCTTGAGCCTAATTTTCATGAAGCATTTGAATATGTGCCAGTTGCCTCAGATGACTATTTTTTTAGAAATGTCTGGAGTTCTCTAGTTTTTCTTGGCTTTTGAAAGGGGGAAAAATTCTAAATTTGGAATTATCTACTGACAATTAATGTGAATCAGAGATTCAGTCTTCTGCTTTCGCCTAGTTGATCAGTTTTGTAAGTGTTGTTGCTGGAAGTAGGAGTGTGTTGTGGTGCTGTTACACTTCCATCACTGAGCTTGCCTCCCTTAGTGCTGTATTACAGTGTGTTCATGGGGGGCTCATTTGGGTTTTGTGGTGTGTTGCTGAGGTGSGGCTTGGAAAGGGGACATTCAGTCCATTGTCCATTTGCTGTGCTGATCCATGTGGAGTTCAGATAATGTGATTCTTAGTTTGTGGCAAGGATTCTAGCTGTCAGTTTAATATCTGTTTTTGTGTGTCATAATAATTAAAAASTCTCTGTGTGAAGCTGTTACTTGAAGTCAGAAGAACCTCTCTTGAGCAGTCTCTGACACTGTATTAAAGATGTAARTGTTTTATGAGCCACAGTCCTGAAMAATGGYAGAGTTTGGCTTTATTTTCAATCKACCTTCTTTCTTTTTAGAGCAATGTCCCACTCCTGGTACAAATATGGTARTGTTAATTAGTATTGCAAGCTTWTAAAAACTTCAAACAGTCATTAGTGATGTTGAACAAGGATTCTGTTTTTTTTTTTTTTTTTAAACACAATAAAATCTTCTGGTGTCATGAGCCAGAGAGTTAGGAATATGACTCTGCTGAAATCCATGATATTTACTCACATTTTCCATGGGTGAAAATGCTTTAGCTGCTTTTTTCAAGTCAGTTGATCTCAAATGAAGTGCATGTCTTAGTAGATCCTTAGCAGTGTTGAGGATGTTGCTAGCATTTTTTTTATTAGGTGACCTGAATCTAAAGTTCCCCATAGGGAGGAAATCACAAATGTTAATCTGAAGAACTGGTCTACCCATAGTTTTTAATTTCACATAAATTCATTTTGTAGGTCATAAATTGTTTAATCTACTTAAGTAACCTTTGAGTCTTACCAGAAATGTTTAGAAGCTGGTTGGAATTTGCCTTAAATTATTGAGAAACAGRCAAATTCTTTCAAATGATACTGTTTACCTCACTTCAAAGGAAAGAATAAACATCTTTATGGGTGATGGTAAAATGATTTGTCTAGTCTRTTGTTATTTCAGTAGTTGAGGTGTCAAGGAAACTGACAATATACTGATTTTCTTTGAAGAAGGAAATTGGTAGGCATTCTGTCTGGAGTGATTTGAAAAAGCATTTTTCATCCCTTGGGCTTTTTTCAGCTCTGTGATTTGTGACCTTTGAGTACTGGATCATACAGAAACTCACAGCATTCAGTGGACCTTGTTAGTGAGCCTGATAATTTTCAAAGTTGTGTCTTAAATTGAAAAGGGATTTCTCATTGCTGCTGGGAGGTGGACTGAGGGGAGAAAGAAAACRACCCCAAAATTATTTAATTATTAAGCTGTAGCTGTAACAAGGAAAGGAGCAAAGGAGAGGATGGTTGGACAAAAATAAGCTTATCTGCTCTATCAGTGTGGAGAACCCAAGCTGTGTTACTCCTTTGGGCTGAAATACAACCCTAGGAAAACAGCTGCTGGAGTAGTAAAACCCTAAATTGTTATTTGAAAACTCAAAGTTTGAATTTAGTTTGAGGAGTTTTATTACCTTTTGCTTTCCTTTTTGGTGGGTAGGTGTTCTTTTTAGARCAGTTTGGTCTGTTTGCCCTAAAATCAAGCTTCAATTTCTGAAATAAATTAAGTATAACTAATTAAAAATAAAAAAGTAAGCAGCAAAGAGCAAAATAAAATTTACTGTAAATTATGCAATGTGTAAAATTTAACTTTATCTTTTTCGTTTTAATAATCAGTAATGTCTTTGCATTTGCTGAGAATTGCATTAGTAAAATGAGTCCTTGACTTGATTAGTTTACTGTGCCTCACTTTTCCTTCTCAAGGTGTCACTTTCTTACTCACATTTTAGAAGGAATATTATGAATAAAATGATATGTTTACAGTATCATTTTCATCTGCTATTGGTCATTTGTGCCACCCATTGTACGTAATGACTCCTGGTCTGTTTATAGTAATGTTTTTGGCTGATGTGTGTGAAATTCTGTGTGGATGGTAGCTTGGAGAGAAAGAGAACTTCTTTACATTGGGATGATTGCCCTGTGAGTTGGATGTTGCAAAACAGTGCAGACTTTGCTGTCCTGGATTGGCAGTGTGGCAGGAGAGAAGGGTAGGGAATGCAATACGGCTTTGTAAGTTTTTTTGCTCAATAGAGCTACTTGTTGACTGGTATAAAACATTTAATTGGGGGGGCATAATGAGTATGTAGTTGGGCAGTACAGTGATCAGGCTAAATTTTCTTCTTTTGGCAGAGCATTGTGCATTCRACTTAGTAAGTTATGAATTTCTGGAAAATATTACTGCACAGTTGGTGTATTCTCTGAGGCCGCTGCTGTGCTTGGAAAATTGCAAGTTTTTATGCATGTGGAAGGCAGCCATGTTTATTTCAATACACCAGGCCACATAAAAATGCAGTGAAGAAAAATTGTTTTGTCTTACTACTTTTATATTTGGCAAATCAAAAAGACCATGATAGGCTRTTCTGTTACTGCTGGCATGTTGGATATTGTGTTCCTATTGTGTTGTGTTGCTTTATTTCCTCCCATATGCAGTACTTTAGAAAATGTTCTGCACAAAGATTTGCACCAAAGTAACAAAGCCAGTTGAAATACACTTTAGGCAKTTTAATTTAAGCTTATCCTAGATAAATTTTCTATCGTTTTTACCATTTGAAGAAGTCTTCTTAATTAGTTTTCTCCATATAATATCACCACTATAAACTATCTTGCTGTTAAGTTTTCCCTGTTAGCAACTAATTAGTATCTGTCACTTGGCAGTGTGTGTTCTTTTGAGGAAGTTCAAATTCTGATATTGTCTGTAGTTCAGTGGATTTGATTGCATTTTAGCTGAGGGGTGGAATGTGGAGTCGTAGAAAGTATGGACAGAGTTGTCATGAATTACCTTCCTTGCTTTTCTGCTGACCAGTGTTTCCTTCCACATGCTTAGTAAGTGGGTACGGAAATGGTGACTCTCCTAAAACCCTTCCCGATTCCCAGTTCCCTCTAGTGAGCACTTGTAAACTTCCTTTATTTTATATCTACACTGACACTTTTTAGTATGGACAAAAYGAGAGTTAGGATATTAACAAGGTATTTTTGTGGCTAAAAGGAAAACATAAATGCTCTATCGGGGTGAACTGTGTAAAGTTAACTGTCTTGGAGTGCAACAGTATGTGTACTGCAGCTCTAAAGTCTCTCTGTTCCAACTTGTGAGTTTCAATTCGAGGTTTTATGATTTTGATCCTGTACAATGTTATGAACCAAAAAGAGTAAATTAGGCTAAGATACTTGCATGACAGAGGATGSTGGGGAATGCACAGTCATGTATTAGATTATTCTAATCAAGTGGCAAGAAAATTTATTKTAGGTGGTTTCAGGTGGATGTTGTAAATAGATGTTTTGGAAAGGAAGGAGTTTTAGTTTGGTCTTGAAAGATGGCAGGGGAGAAGGGAGAGAAACCATGTGGTTTATTAGAGCACTCTGATCCTTCGTTAATTCAGAATTTGAATGTCTTATACTTTCAGAATTGAAGTAGTGTTAGTGGAGATGCTAATTAAATGTGATAATTGCCAGAGAAAGCTTACTGTATCGCAAAATTGAGTGTTCTTATTTCATTATATGTTAAATCTATTTTTCAAGTCCAGCAYAGTTTGTTGCAGTTCAAAGTGTCTTGGATTCAGCAGTTGGGATATGGAAACAATTTACAAAAACATTAAAATTAGTCCTAGTGTAACAGAATCTCTAATCTGTAGTAGGCATTAAGTCAAGTTTGAATTGGTTCCCAGCCCCTTGCTCTTTGTGTTTTCTGGTGATTTTCATGCATTAGTTAGGAAGATGTGATTTTTGTTGGAAAGACTAGGAGATAGCTGTGATAGTTTAACCTTGACTCTGACCTGCCCTGTGACTTGTTCATCACTAGGGAAGACTTGCTCACACWGTTGCACCACTACAGTTTTATGTAACGGTAGGGCTGATGCCCTTGTTGGCCATCTTCCAGTTAGGAGTAACTCCTTCCAGCTTTAACTGCTYTCAAAATAATGATTAAACTGAGGAAACTCACTGTGATTGTGCAGTAAACATTTCCATGGGGAGTTCTGAARCTGGACTCAGGTATTTATAACACARTMTGAATTTCTTTATGGTGCATTGAAGATATGCATTAGCAATTGCTAAATCTGWATATATGCTAATAAGGAGTGCAAAAACAAGTTCCTCTTTTCTGAAGAAAGTGTAGCTAGTAAGGAAGTCTGACTGTAAGAGGAAAAGATGACAAGTGCCACAAGGAACTGTCTTAAGGGGCACTAGTATGCTCTCTACCTTATCAGGCCTGTTTCTGGAATATGGACTGGTCTTGGTGATCCTGTTCTCCTGATCTGCTTTGCCGGGCATGCAGCTGGGAGATGCAGAGCTGGTGGCAAGTCACAGCCACCTTAAAATGGCTCGGGGTTAGGCTTTGCTAATTCCCCTCAAGTGAGGGGAACCCCTTTGCTTTTAGAGGTAGACCTCTGTTTGTGGGTTGCTTTCTGGCCTTTTAAACATCTTAAACAACTTTCCCAGACAGCTTGAGCTGGCACTGCTTGGTTGGCTGGGTTGTCAGATTCCCAGGTGACTGCTGTGCATGGATTTAACCACATAGTAAAACCTTGCTGCCTCGGTAGAAAAAGGTAATTTGGTAATATGGTTGTTATGTTTACATACAGCCATACGAGTGTTTAAGCCTTAACTTGTTTGAAGTGCCTAAAATTCTAGTTCTCCAGAGGATCATCTGCTTTGGTCTTGTAAGCTTTCCAACAGCAAACAGCAGTCCTTTTTATGCTCATTCCTGAAGTTTGGGTACAGATCCAAACATAAAGTGCCATTATGTGTAAAACAGAATGGAGGTTTGGGTGGTGAGCCCACACYTGTAATTACCCTGGGTAGCTGTCCCAGGCACCGTCAGGATGTATTGATGGCTGGCCCTGTCCTGGTGACCTGAGGCATTGCTGGAGCAGCCGTGATCAGTTTTTATGTAGCTGAGGCCAGCTCAGGTAGGACAGGATTCCTCATGGATGGAGTGTRTGGGTGGAATTGTGGGAGGACTGCAGCTCAGAGAAGCCCAGGGGCCCCTTCTGAAGAAACCTCTGCACAGTAGGATGTTCTCCTATCGCGGCCAGCTGGAGGTGGGTGTGACTCGCTGCAGCTGCTCTGATACTCTTGCAGAGTGCTGGGTGACTCAGTGCTGGGGCTGGGCACSGTGTGAAATGGGGTGATGCTGCTGAGCTGATACAACATGTGGGGTCTGAAAGTCTGCACAGGAAACTTGAGGGGTTTGTTTATGTGTTGGRTAGGATTGGCTTTACAATATTTTATTGATGTAATAGGTGTGTTGTTGGATCTTTCTCATGTTTGGAAAATACCTGTTAGATTAGATTCATGGTAACAGGTCACTATAGTGTTTAAAAATCACCATGTACATCTTGAGCATGCTGAACAAAATGTAGTCATACTGCATCCATGGTACAGGATTACAGTAAATTAAATGCATTGGTGCTTTCCAGTGCTTTGAAGGACTGTTCAAACAAAACCATCTGGTAAATTTTTATCTCCTTTTTTTTCTTGAAAAAGGGAGATGATTTTTACCTTATAGGGGAAATTAATTAAAATATGTCTATGTTGAACAACCTACAAAAATATATTAAGAAATTTTARTAATTTTTGTCTCAGTAGAAGGATATAGTAGACCAAGACTAAAAGAATGGCTAATAAAAAATATTAAACAGCTATTTCACTGCATAGTCAGTGTCAAAAAAAAATTGAGGCTGTTGGTGTAACTGAGGAGTACAGCTTTGTAATTATGATATACTACTTATATCTTGGGGAATCAAGTGCATCTATAAATGGTTTTTTGTTGTTAGGCATGCACATCACAAGTGTGTGATGGTTGTAAGTATTGCTTTGACAAGCCTAGCTCGCCCCCATGCTAAGTCATTCTGCCAGGCTCTGAGYGTGCAAGATACWTTTGGTGTAGGATTATGGTCTAGCTTTTGAAAGACTRTATCTGAGACTTATTATGTTTTCCTTATTTTTTTCCCTTACATCTTTGTATCTTTACAGAGAATAACATACAGTTTTAGCCAACATAGTGTAGGGAAAGGTTTTGAGGTAGTGCTGGTTCAATTGCAGTAACTGATGTTTGTGCAGATTGGTCTTTAACCTTTGTTGGGTACTAAACAGTTAGGTGGTGGTGTACCTCTTTGCTTTTGTGATGGRCTTTTTCTAACCTGCAGGGTTAAAGATGGGGAGAAAGAAGTTTGAAATAGTAATTTTTTCACTGCTTGTGTAGTTAGAAGGCTCAGAAGACAGAATTTGCATTATAATGGCTCTCATTTTGCACCGTACCTATGTCATTTAGTCACGTTCTGTGCGTGTAGCTCTTGGAAGACTTTGAAACAATTATTTTATTTTTTTATGACTCCATTCACTCCTACCTATCAGTCCTTTACTGTTCTTTACTGTAATTGCCCATAAGATAAAGTCTTTGCCATTTTCAGGTCACTTTGACTTCATGTTTAGATTGCTATACAACTTGTGAAGTTAATGGTACTTCATGTAGTGATAGTAATACCTCTGGGKATTGAGAAATTTCTCAGTAGTGAAAGGAAAAATAAAAGCTGGGAGAGTGTTATATTTGCAATATCTAGGTTTYTCCCTGAAATGTGTAAGAAAATGATTTTTCTTCGTTTGGTGTGATTTATGTGAACATCTATAACTTTAAAAAAAACCTGTCAAGAACAATGGAAGAGTTTTTATTTGCTTAGAAATTTTAGACGCAGGAGGCCTTAAGAGCAGGAAATTTAAAAGAAGATTGCAGAGTAGAATGGGTGTCCTTGTATAATTGTAGATGGAACTGTTCAGGTGACTTGAGCTTAGGCACAAATACAGATCTAAAGGATACTGGGAATTATCTCCTTTATTGTTTCAGCTGTTCAAGTGTTTTCACATTGAGGAAAACCCAAGTTGCCTTGAAGAGCAGTTGTTAGGGAGGCCAGAAGCAGGTGGTGGTTTGGGAAGTGCTGCTTTTGGTGTTCTAGATATCAGTACCTTTATTGCAGAGACTGAGGTGCAGGAAAATTTAGTCTGCTCAGTATRCATAAACAGAAATAGTTACCTAGTTTTAGGTAAACCTAGTTAGTTTACCTAAAACAGCAGTTTTAGGAAAACAGCATTGCTTCAATAAAGGTAGAATGCATCTAACCATGTATGCTGTTGATAAGCTTATTTAAATTTTCTTATCTAATGTTGAAGAGAAAATATCTGTTAATTTCTGAATTGGCATGTTAGAGCTCTTAAAAGCATCAAAATTATAAAGGCTATTTGTTTGGTAGTACTGGAATAAAGTTTGAGAGTTAGACCAGGGAAGAGACATACTGCATTACTCTAATTATAAAATTAAAGTGGGTTTTATGTTACGTTAAAAAAAAGGTGCATGTGGCCTCTTGAAATACTTCATCTGAACTATGCTGTGATCCAGGTTTTGGACAATCTGCCTTTTCCCATTCCACTTCCTTAGAATGCAGATGGTTGATTTCTTTGAAAGCATACATGGTGAATAGTCCTTCTCTTTTCTTTCAGGGACCAGTTACTCTCCACAAGAAAATTCACACAACCACAGTGCTCTTCATAGTTCAAATTCACATTCTTCTAATCCCAGCAATAATCCAAGCAAAACTTCTGATGCAGTGAGTATTTCTGATTGATTTTCATCCATGTGTTGCCCTGTTTATACACACCATATTTTCATAATTTTGTCTAAGACAGGCAGCATGAACATTGTGCTTGAGTTATCCAACATCAGTCTTTTTTTATTTTAGAAACACTCTGTAAACCCAACCTGCAGCTGTCATATGTTTTAAAACTATTCTAATTGGTAATCATTATAGCTTTTAGTTAACTATCATTAATTTTAAAATATTAGATTATTTAAATGATGTAGATACAGAAATATTTTCCATGAACTTTGTGGTAAATCTAGAGTAGACATATGATTTAACTTACTTGAAAAACGTTACGTACTGTGAATTTTCGTCACTTCAGTATCAAAGATTTAGTAGTTAAAGTGGTGTTTGTGAAAAATTGCTCAAAACCAAAATTGGTAAATTTGTGATTGGTAGAAAAATTTTGGGAAGGTAATAATTTTGAGGATGTTGTGAGGTGAAGGAAACTAATATTGTCAGTATTGCCCTTACTGTATCCCGCTAAATGTAGTATTAAATTTTGTTAATGGGTTTGATGGAAATGAACCAGAGGAAACTATAGCAGAATGCAACAGGAGGATACTGATCATGTGTCCAAGCCAGCAATGAAATGGGCATTTAGAAATGGCGGAAGGAAATGATACGGGTACATAAAAGGTTCCCATGTAGTTTTAAAAACAGTGAAAGGTATTAATTTTGTTTATTAAAACTCTCAAGTAGTCTTTTGTCCAACACTGTGTTTTAAAGGCTTATGATTCTGCGGATGATTGGTCTGAGCACATCAGCTCTTCAGGCAAAAAGTACTACTACAACTGCCGGACAGAAGTGTCACAGTGGGAAAAACCAAAAGAGTGGCTGGAAAGGTACAAGTTTGTATCTGTGCTAATTGGATAAAGAACAAATATTCTTAAACACATTTCAGAGCAGTTGAGCTTWTCTAATAGATTACTGCTGTAAAAGGTTGTGCTCTAAGTCTGCTATGTTCCTACCCTTACCATGACCTCTGGCACCTCTTTTATCCCTTGACAGTCCAGAGCCTGAGGGARGTATGATTGGTTTGTGTGGGGATGAGGTTTTTTTGGGTTGTGGTGATGTTGTGGGGGACRGTGGGTGGTTGTTGGTTGGGTTGGTTTTTATTTTGTTCTGGCGTTTATTTGTTTGTTTTTTGGAATTTTGTTTTATCTTTTTGGTGAGTGTTGTTTTTAATGTTTTGTTTTGGAGTAGGTTTTTTTGGGTGTTTTTTTTTTATGAGATAAGTGAGCTGAACTGGCATATTGTGTGCTTGAACAAGCAGTGATGTAAGGGAAGCAGTGGCTGGAGTTTGCTAACCCCACCTGTAGCAGCAAGCTCTTAACAGTTTAATTCATCTCATGTGACTTACAGAAACTGATATATTATTAGATAATGTAAGTTCTTACCTAACCTTTGTTTTCTTTCCTTCAGAGAGCAGAGACAAAAAGAAGCAAGCAAAATGTCAGTTAACAGTTTTCCAAAAGATAGGGATTACAGAAGAGAGGTGATGCAGGCGACAGCTGCCAGTGGGTTTGCCAGTGGAAGTATGTGGTTTTTTTACAGCAATACATTCTTACCTTGCTTGCATTACTGCTTTCTTTTCCAAACTTTAAAAATGGTAAAAAGATCCCTTTTCTTAGCTCCTTTTCTCACCTTTCCATATATAAAAGCCAAAGTGGATAGCGCAGTTAACTCTCCCAAATGTTGTTTCTTTAAATAACTTTACTAGTGCAACAGTTGCTTAATGCTTTTCATGGTCCTTCTTCTTTTTGTGGCTTTTACCATCGAGTTTAATTTTCTTCATGGGTAGTTACTTCAACAACTTGCATAATCTGTAGTTTATTTAGACTGTCATGATCATTGAGACCTGCTAATGTCATATTCTGACCTTAAAAATAAAGAATTCGCATTTAAAAATAATAACCTAATTCAATGTATTTTGACATCAGGGTGTTCAGTGGTATGTTGTGTATGTTACTGAGAGCATTTTTTTACCTCACCAAGACTCTTAGCCAAATCTTYGCTGGACTGTAAATTTCTTTAACTTGGGAGATTTTTGTCCTGATACCTAGCTTTTATCTTTGTCAGTTTTCTTCTGGAAAATAGCTGTACTGTGATACTCTGTCTGTATGATGCTGTAGTTTGGGTAAATTTGTAGCATAGTTCTCAGGGTAGTTTAAAAGTAGAAGTTCTTCACCCACTCTCTTTGGATTTGACAAGGTAGAGAGGTATAAAGGGATATTTTGCTGTGTACACTGAAACTTACTGCATATGCTAAAATATACTGGGTGCWGCAAAAAAGTAGCAGTCATGCATAATGCAGTATTTGTTTTGTGACAGGTGAGAATGTAAGAATCTATAAAAAGAATTACTCTGTGTTTACTTGGTATGTTCACCAAGTAGCATATTTTAAAGTCTATGAGCATGTGACCAGTGCAGATTAGTCATTCATTTAATACATATAAATGTCTTGAATTAAATGTAAGTAAGGTTATAGTAGTACTCAAGTGACATAAAGAGGAATTATTTGAAGGCTAGAATGGGAAACTGTTAAATTATAATTGATGTTCAGGGTTTTTGATGAACAAAAGAAAAATGGCACAAATGATCTCTTCACGCTAAATACAAAATAAAAATAACAGATCTTGATTTAGATCATTTGAGGAGACTTCAAAAGTTAACTTTACTGTAGCACTTGTTATAAAGCAGCCTTTCATCAAAACACAGTGCTTAACTGGAACTCTAAATCAAGCAAAGGTCAAAGAAAACACATTTTGTCAGTGAGTAGAATTAAATTTTGCCTTTTTTGATGCTGATCTACTTGAGACTTTTTTTAATCATAAGAAGTTCAATCAGCTCTAGTTGTTGGTGTGCAGCTGTRTTAATCAGTCACTGCAATCTTAGACTTGTTTCTAATTTAATCTTTTTTTTTTCTTATTGCAACGTTACTTGGGGAATCCTGAAAAAAGTGGAAGACAAGCATTCCAGTGACACCAGCAGTATGCTCCCACAGAATATTTTATCTCAAACAAGCAGGCACAATGACAGAGACTACAGACTGCCAAGAGCAGAGACTCACAGTAGTTCTACTCCAGTACAGCATCCCATCAAACCAGTGGTTCATCCAACTGCTACCCCAAGCACTGTTCCTCCTAGTCCATTTTCTCTACAATCTGATCACCAGCCAAAGAAATCCTTTGATGCTAATGGAGCATCTACTTTATCAAAACTGTCTACATCCACATCTTCCATCCCTGCACAGAAAACAGAGAGAAAAGGTATGTCTGATGAAATTTCTCCCTAGTATTCAAGATGATGCATTGTATTACACTGCTTGTTTGAAGTATGTTAGTATTAGATTTTAAAGATTTTTTTCCTGTTTGATTGTATGTGCTTAGAACCTGATTACAGTTTTTATGTGTTTACTTTCCCCTAAACCCCATTTGCTATATCTTATACAACTTCAAATTGACACCGTGATATTTACTATTTACTGGCTTATTCTGCAAATTAACATTTCAAATGATCATTTGAAAGATGTGTTTTTGTAGAACATATTTTAATTCTTGTCTTCTCTCTTGTTGTTTTGGATCTTTGCCATAAAGTCAGTTTGAACTGTTTGAACACAGTTTGAAAGTCATTTTGGACCATTATGTTTTTTGAACTGCTGTTACTGTTTGGAATGCCAATGTCAAACCTTTCAATCAACACAAGCACAATTCTTACAGAAAGTGAGAGTTTTCTACATGTTTGGAAGAGCTAATCTGTTTTGATCTGTATCTTCAGTTCTAAATGTGCTGATAGTTTGTGTTTCTGTTATCTGATAAAACCTGTTAGGTGCAGTTAGAATCAAGTGAAGATCAGGATTTCACTGTGCATTGTTTGTGACCTTTCAAACATCTGTCTTTTAGTTAGATTTACTTCATTAAGAGCTCAAGAGGATTGTGAGAATGAGGTGTGCCATTAATGATAGTGTGTTACTTTGGTGTAGTTGAGTTTTGGAGACTGGTATTGTGTAAGAAAATTCTATTTTGAGGGCTTTGGGAAGGGGGAAAAGTAATTTTTGATAATCATGTTGTGTTTTAATTTAATATATTGTGTAATTAGTATGTAATTGAATTATTTTTTGAAAGATGACTTGTTGCCGTGTCCAGGCTTGCAAGTTGGCCTAGTTAAATAGTTTCAAAAAGAAGGCCAAAGCAGCCTCTGGTCTGACACTGGTGTTGTACTCTSTGTTTGTTTTCGAGTCTTCCACTTTTGTTTATTAAAGAGTTCCATACACAGACTTAMGAACAGCTGTCCACCCAAACTTTTCAAACAGTAGCATACACTGACAAATACTGTAAGACAATTGTGCATGTAAAGAAATATTTTTGTTTTTTCTTGATGCTTTATGCAAATTTTACATAACCTGGGTCATGAATACTGACTGTAAACTCCAGAGGAACAGGTTATTTTCAGCAAGCCTTTTCCTATTCAGCACACARTAAAGCATGAAGTAAGGTGTACTAGTTCAAGCATGGTTCTTGTGCTGAGTGCAGTAGTTCCCTGCTTCAGTTAAGCCTGTTTTCTGATTGCAGTTTGATGTGCTTGTTTGCACTTGATTACAGTGCAAAACATCCATGTCAAGTGTTTTTTCCTTTAGTTTATCTACTCCATTTCTATATTTAAAATACACTTAAAACCCCTCTTATTATTATTCAATTCTGGCATGTTCTTGATTCCTGTTTGGTGTATGATCAGATTGCATACCGGGTATTCTTTTGCTGCTTTACTGCACATCTTCATTAATTGAACATCTGACTCTTACAGCAGTTGAAGGAGCTTTCCATTCTGACAACTGCTACAGATGTTGGCAGAGAGTTCTAATAGTTCTTACATACAACATTAATTTAAGAACATACAGCTGGATATAATACTGAAAACAATAACACAGGGCAGTCTTGATGCTGTAAATCTTACTTTAGAATCCACATTACCGTGGATGGTTCCATATTAAATAATTTTCTGCATTTCTGTATTCTTAGATAGGTGGTTTTTTAATTTTATGTGGGTTAAATGAATAGATTTTCTGTAATAATCATGCCTCATTGATCTGTTTCATGGCACTTGATTATGAGCAAATATTGTACTTACTGAGCTTCAGAGAAGGGTGGATTACAGAAAGTAAATAATTGAAGAATCAGAATAGGTGCATGTTGGGCTTGAAATTTCTGCTCTAGAAAATGTGAGTTTTTACCTGTTGCTTTAGCTCTTGTACAGAAGCAGAATTCAGTGCAGGTGCTGTCATGACAAAAGGTCATCTAAGAGTACATTCAGTTGACTTTCCTTTTTCTGGGCAATGTTGGACTGTCTTTTTAGGGATATTAAACCAGTAAATTTCCTGTAGCATTTTGCATATTTAAGTTTTTTTAAAAGGGAAGAAGCAGTGCTTTGGATGGTTTACTGTTAATTCTCTCAGAGGTGACTGTGAACCTGCAGTACTAGAAGTATGCGGTTTATAAAGTATTTTTTTGTAGCTGTTATACAAATTGTAAATACAATAATTGTTCTGAGACACTTGATTCAAACAATCTTCTAAAAGTGTCTTTGCAGAACTGAGAAAGTTTGTGAGGTTTATGTTTGCAGTAGTAAAGCARATAGCCTTTGATCTTTTTCTGTTCACTGACTGTGCCATCCCTCTTTTTAAAAAGAGGTAAAACTGTATTTTTTTGCCTATAAAAATAGGTTGGTCCAAATGACTGAATAATATGTGCAGTAGTCCTTCCTTAAATGAATTCTTGCTTCTTGTGAATATGTTTCTGGCTGCCTTATGCCAGCATACATGTACCACTGTTTGATTAGTTCTGATTTCAGTGTGTATTTTTTAAAGCAGTAATAGTTTTGAACAGCAGAACAACAGAAAAAACACAAAACCCAACAACAATGCTTTTTTCAGCTCAATCTCTTTTGCTGCAGGGGTATGTTGTAGTCCCACAAGGAGATTGAATAAAATCCCTGGCTGAACTATAGCTCAGCTGTTAGCAGTAGTCCTCTGCCCTCAATGGCTGGCAGTAGTGGAGAGTTCCTGGGGAACTATTTGACCTCTACCCTTTGGTTTGACTGTTCCAGTCAGAATCTGCTGCTTCTGTTTGTGCTCACTGTGAGTGCTTTATGCAGGTAAAGTGTGGGGTTGCTTTTCCTACTTTTTGGCTGCTTTATCTGTAGGGCACATCACATTTTCCTATTTCTAATTCAGAATTAAATGTTGTATTGTCCATATCTTAACAGCGTGTGTGTCTGTAGGATACTGCTTCTCACACCTTTCCTCCAAGTCCCATCAGGCAGCACTTTTGTTTCTAGTGCAGCAGTACTGTAAAACTTTCATGAGAACACAGCAAGCTGGCCACTGCAATGCTGGGTGGGTTGTGACTCTGGTGCTTCTTTTCCTTTTCTCACTCCTGTGGTTTTCTTGTAACACTCACTAGTCTTTAGTGGTCAGTTATTAACATTGCTTCTGGTATTCTTGCATCTTTTTTGGCTGAGTTTTACAGTTTCAAGTGTATTACTCAATTCATATGTCAGTTAGAAAAAGTTACATGTGAGACTGTTAGTTTCTTCCAATATTTTACACTTGTTTGCTGAACATTGCTGTTAGGTTTATTTTGACAGCAGAAGTAAAATACGAAGAATTCAGTTTTAAGACTGGAGTAATCCAAAAATGAGAAATAGGAGGCTTTTTGTATTTTAGATAATTTGCATATTTTTTGAGAATCTAGTTTCTACTGTTACTATAGTTTCATTTGGTCAAATGTATTTACAGATTGCACCTCTTTTAAATATTTGTGTATTTTTTGTTGTGGCTTATGGTCCCTAGTAGATCAGAACTGAACTGTGTAAAACAGATAAATGTGACTGTCAGTGCTCAGAGAGCTTAGTTGATGGACTGTATACTCCAGGTTCTCCAGCACAGAAAATATGATTCTTAGTCATCAGCAGAAAATGAAGCAATTCTGATAGCTATTCTGGGTAGTAGTTTTTTAATAATTGGAGTAGAGATGATGTTTGTAGTGCAACAAGTTACAAAATTTTCAGGAATTTGTAATGCAGTTTTYCTCCCACAGAGAGCACACTGTGAGAGCACATGGACCTCATAGTTGCTAGCAGTGCAAAGATAACAGCTAAAGCTCCCAATAGAGTGGTTGGGTAGTGTTGACTCTAAAGGACTTTGGATGCATTTGTTTTGTTTTAAATGGGATAAAAATTACATCAGTAGTAAAAGCTGTTGGAACACTCAGAGGGTCATTTTAATAATTTAGGAATCATCTAGTCAATAGCAGTCGGTAATTTCCAGGTCATTAAAAATAAATCTTGGTTGCTATAAATCAGAATAAGAGCAAGCTAATATATAGCATTAATTTAAAGCTARTCATGCAGGCAGTAGTAGTATGTTAGCTGTCAGAAAGAGGGCTGTGAAGGAAAGTCCTTCCTTCACAAAAAAGGCATTTCCCAGTTCTTGTTTCCCCATCCACTTCTCTGTCACACTGTCGTGCCTGATGAGCTCAGCACACTCTGGTCAGGAGGAGAGTAAGCGAGTTACAGGTGCTCACAGGACTGCAGCAGGCAGAGCAGGGTGGCAGAGGCACAGCAGAGGTGTGGCACTGTCAGTGTCAAAGCTCTCCACTAAAGCAGAGTAGCTGAACAGGCTTCCATTTCCACCCCCTTGCATTCAAGCTTGTAGGCTCAGGGTTGCCTTTCATRGTGTCAGTCCTGGCAGGTCAGCTGTTTGCTTAGGAGCAAAATAAGGGGCAGAGATTGAGTTGGAACATAAACATGTTACTGAATCTTGCCWTCACCAAACTGAGAAGCTAAGGGTRCTTTGAARAAAAGRAAGATCATTTTGGCACAACTGCTGGCATGAATGATATGTTAGTTTTTTCTCTGAAAGGATCATTTGGCCATGTTATTAAAAAATTCCCACTGCTTGGAAACATCACACCAGAGTGTTCCCATTCTGACTTGACCTGATGTTTCTACTTAAGCAAAAACTTCAGCAAACCTMTTCACAAAACTTAAAATCAACTGCATCTTATGTCATACAAGTTCTTGTTATATGAAATTCAGACTGATATCCTTGATTTCTTCTCTTTTTGTCCAAAAAATGTGACTGTGAGTCACACTCCTACCAGAGAGGGTTATTAATAGAAAGTTCTTCCCTAATCATTGTGGTCTTCAAAAATTATTTTCAGTATAAAAAGGTTTTTTCCTGCTCCATTTTAATGTTAAACCAGTTAAAAGTTCTTCCCATAATTTCCATATCTAATGGTGTTTCTTTTTGCCTTCCACTTACTTTTCCTCCTTTTTTTTTTTTAATTGTTTGTTTGTTTTTTTGAATGGCTTTATTTTTTGGTCATTTTTTTCCATGTGCATAAAGTTGATGGTMCAGAAAGTTGTTTAGTTCTAGAATATAATTCTGTACTATAATCTAATAAACTTGTTTGCATAATTGTCAGAAAGGAAACTCTGTTTTCGTGGTATTGCCACAAAGTGAATGGATTTTAAAACGTTTTTTTAAAAGCTCCAGATATTGAGACTTTATTGTGCATTGCTTATATGGAAAAATTGGTACAAAATCATACTTTTAAAATCACAAGTAATTCTAAAAAAATCTAATTTTTTTTAGTTATTCAGAGCAAGAGATAAAACAAATTTTATTTAATGAAGTTCTTAAAACTTGAAGAGATTGCAGCATGTTATGTTCTAGTTTTAGTTTTTATTGCCTTTTTTTATTATTTAAAAAGCTTTTGTTGGAATAAAAGATGAAGTTTCAGGTGAGGTTAGTCATTTGCATAGCATTTGTTTTGAAATTGATGTTGACARTGAAGAGGCTGCAGCCTTGCCCTGTTCCACTTCTGGTTTGTGCTGTAAAGCCTGCAAAGTCTTCAGTTACCAAAAAAAAAATTTTATAAGACATAGGTTAATTTGCATTTTCTGTTGTTAAAATTCCAGTTGTCATTTCAAATTTGGTCTGATGCTTAATGGTTCAGATTAGGGTTTATGAATGACTGCCATGTAATCCAAATCCTTATTCTGCAATAATAGTGTACATTGCTTGTTAAAGAACATGAATTGATGTTGACACAGGTGTAGGGACCAGTGTATCAGAAATGTAAAACTGCAGTATTTAAATCTGTGGAGGTATTTAACTTTCCTCAGCATGCTGTGTTCATCTTGACTGTGTTTCATGATGTTTGAGGGCTTCAAGTGCACTTAMGAACTACAGGATTGTACTATTAATAATTATTTGTAAAAACTCTAATAAACTAGAAAATAGTGTTTAGATGTTGGAAAGTAAACTTAATTCTGTGACAAAATAAACAATGAAACTGTCTCAGAAAAAGGGAATTAGGAAAAGAGTGAGGAGTTTCTGCTTCTGTTTGTGAAAAAAGCAAGGGAAATATATACACCCAAGTGAGTGATAGCTGAGGGATTTTGTCAGACAAATATTTCATCTTGAGGAGTTCTGACTACCTAAATTAMATTCAAAAGGGAAAACTTACAGGCTATGTACAGCTTCATAAATTAAACCAAGTTATAACTTTCATAGTTACATTATTGAAAAATGGATGTGAAAATATTTGGAGGCTTTGTTTTGTTGGCAGTATTTCTAGGATTCAGTATGCTGTCTGAGCTGTGAAGTAAGATAGATGGGTGTAAATTAAGCYGAAGAAAGTTGTGATTATATACAGTTAATTTGTGGTCCTTTTTTAACATAAGAATTTCCATCACAGAGGAGTTTCCCTTTGTGGAGTAAAGATTGCAGCTTGAGACTAGAACAATTTACTGGGAATAGCAATGAAATAAGAAATGAACAGTAAAAGCAACAATATTATTAGATGGGTCTACAAGAAAGGTGAAAAATTGAGGTGTGAACAACAGCTCACCACAGGGGAACTGCAATATGGGAACTSTTGCCACTTTCTTTCACTGGAGAGGGACTCCCTTCCCAACCCTGGCAATGAAGTGAAATGGTACAAAATAACTGCCCTTCCTGGCTGCTGCAGAAATTAACCCTGTGCTGGCCAGAACCAGGGTGTTACCCACCCCTTATTCTATACCACCTACATCATGCCCTACACCTTCCAACTAGTGTCCTCCCAGCTAATTGCAAGATGTATCAGAAGCTCCTGATTGGTATATCTGAAGCAGTCCATACTCACTGTCCATGGTAGTTATAGCATACAGTGACAGCATTCAGCAGCCAGTGTTTTAAAATTCAGCATTACAGACTGATCTCACAAAAGAATCAAACCCCCTTGGATGTACACATAGTGTTTCCCCATCCCTCTGCATTACCCACCAAGTCTACCCAGGTCCTTGAGCAAAAACATGGATGGGTTTGCCTACCTATGGGATGGGTTTTGCCTTTGTTTGAGGAAGGACTAATACAAACTGTCTTCCCTAAAATGTTCTTCATATGCACTACAGGGACCTAATCCCCTTCTGTGGGACATGGAAGTTTTGTTTGGACAGGGCCAGCTCACTTGGTAGAGCTTCTGGTGTTAACTAACTAGGTGGCCTTCCTAAATGCATCTCCCCATGTTTGAAGGTCCTACCAGTTATTGCTCTCCATGTGGCTTTTAGCAGTCTATTTACAGTTCAKTTTTCCCAGAGGCTGGTGTGTGATAGGGACAATTATATACCCACTCAGTACTGTGGCCAAGTGTCTGTGAGGCTGTTTTTGGAATGAGTCCCATTTTCTGATTCAATTCTTTTAGGGTGCCATGTTGCTACAGAACTTGCTTTTCAGGGCCCAAGGTGGTGTTCYAGTCAGTGGTGTGAGGCACAGGGTATGTCTCCAGCCATTCGGTGGTTGTTCCTATTATTGTAAGCATGCCATGGTTGGTTTGTGGAAGTGTGATAGAATCAATCTGCCAGGCTTCCCTGTACTTACTTTTCACCATCATCTGCTGTACAACAGGGGCTTTGCCCTCTCAGTCCGCTTTACTGCCGTGCGTATTTCACAGTGTGGATAACCTGTGAGATACTGTCCATGGTTAAATCCAGCCCTCAGTCATTGGCCTATCAGTATGTTGCATCTCTTTTCAGATGATGTGGGGTGCCACGAACCCACTGAGCCAGAAATAATTCATCCCTATCTTGCCAGTCCAGATGCATCTGAGACACTTTAAYCTTGGCAGCTTGGTYCACCCATCCATTGTTGCAGTTCTCTTCAGTAGCCCCACTCTCYGGTACAGGGAGCATCTGCATTGCAGATTTTCACAGTCAAGCAGTGGTGTCTTGCCACAATACAGCAGCTCAGATGGTTTTCCCTYTCCAGTGCCAGTTGTTCTTTTCCCATCAGTCTAGCCACCCCCAAAGAGCATTTGCTACTGTCCATGACTCATTGTAGAGTGTTGGCTATTTGTCTCATTCAGTGATACCTAAAGGCAGCTGGATGACTTTCAGCKGTTCAACCTAGCTTGATCCACCTYGTCCCTCAATAGCTTCTGTGGTTGCCTCAGAATAAGAGTCTGTATGGCAGCTTTCCATTTTCAGTGTGTCCCTACAATACAGCAGGAACCATTAGTGAAGAGACTATYGCTTTTCATTTGGTAGTAGCTGATAATATGGCATGGTTGTCTCAGCACGTGGCACCTTTTCCTCCTCCTCTGATGGTGATAGTTCAAAATTTTCATCTTTGGATCAGTTTGTGATGACTTCCAAGATCTCCAAGGGTGATTGGGGTTTCCTGTTTGAGTTTGCTGTGTAACCAGCATGACCCACTTGCTCCACATAGCATCAGTGGCATCACGTGCAGAAGGGACTTCTCCCTTGCACAGGCAGCCCAGCAGTGGCAGTCAGGATGCCAGGAGCAGCTGTACTTCGGTGCTGATCACTTCTGAAGCAGCTCAAATCCCTTCATAAGTTGCCAGTATCTTTGTTTCAGCTGGGATGTAGCAGGCCTCGGGTCCTTTGTATCCTGACTCCAGAACTCCAGGGGTTGTCCTTGAGTCTCCCCAGATGCTTTTTACCAGAGACCCCAGGAAGGACCTTTCTCCACGATTGCCATGTAGAGCACATTTTTCACATCTTCTGTCTTCACTGGCCCAAGGGCTGCTGCATCATCTTGTTTTGTTTAAAAGCTTATTGTTCAGGACCCCACTTGAAATCATTCTTCCATGTCACATGATAGAGAGGTCTGACAATCTGACTGTAATCTGAATATGCATTCTCCAAAAACCCACAGCACCTAGGAAAGCTTGTGCTTACTGTTGGCTCATTGTTGGGGACAYAGCTGCTATTTTRTTGACCACATMYATTGGTTGGTGTCCATCTTGCCATTTTAGTCCTAAAAACTKTATTTCCTGGACAGGTCCCTTGATCCTACTTTGCTTTATGGCAAAATTGGCCTTCTGGAGGATTTGAATTATCTTCTCCCTTTTTCAAAAACTTCCTCTGCTGTGTTCCCCCACACACTGATGCCATCCATKTTCTGGAGCCTCACCCTTTACCAGTGTGTTCTGGATTAGTCATGGTGAATGGTGGAGCTGTGTTTGCACCCTTGGGACAGTTGGTTCCAAGTGTGCTGCACACTCCTCAGGTGAAAGCAAACTGTGGCCTGCACTGTCCTGCCAGAGGAGTGGAGAAAATTGTATTGGCAATGTCAGTGACTTCTCTGCTTTGGACTCTTGTTCATGTGGAAATTCAAACATGTCTGCCACAGGAGCGCTCTGTGTGACTTCATTCAGGCCATGACARCCCACCATCATTCTCCACTGCAATTACACACTGGCCATATGAGCTCTTAAAGTATGAGTTGAGTCTTGGTGACATTTCCTGGCTCTCCAGTTCACAGCATCTCATGGATGGGGGTCTCAGAGTCCCAGCTGGTGTGATGTTGTCGACAGTTACCATTGTGGAACCTGTTGTTCCTCAGCTCTCAGCAATCCCAGAACAGAAGGGTCCTCTGACAGACCAGGCAAGGTATTCAGCTGTCTAATTTCCTCTGTCTCTAGAGCATCTATCCCAAATGCCTAACAATGCCCTTTTGGGTCCCTTCAGTACCCTCTCCTGAAGTAATCTGTGCCAAGGATGCATGGTGCTTCTGGGTCAGCCACAGTGGAGTAGTTTTACCATTCATTCCCAGTCAGATTCGCTTAGCTTCCAGTACAGTCAGCTGTTGGGATTCCCCTGTCACCCCAGAAATACAGATGGATTCTGCCTCCATATCTTGATGGCATCAGGGTACATTGTGTGATGGTATCAAATAAAGACTTATACTCCTGTGGCTCTGATGTGCCAGGCTATTTGATCCACAGAGTCCAATAGATCTGATTGTCCCTTTCCCCATCTGGCTGGGGGCAGGGCCCTTTTAGTCCTGGTCGTAGTTCTCAATGCTCACTCCTTGTAAATACAAACTGGAGGTCCCTTCTAGAGGATCAGAAGTAACATCAGCTTCTTTGTCTGAGGACATGCCCAGTGAAAACTGGAGTGGCATTTATCCTTGAAGAATTTCCTGTTGTGGTTGTTCTTCCACACATTCAGCTCACATACCCRTACTGCTAGGGCAGAGGTTGATTTTCCACTCCACTTCCTCATGTCCTCTTTTTTGCTCACAG
>CADDXX010000176.1:559739-582576 GCA_902810485.1 Alauda arvensis
TGAGCGTTCTAAAGTTGGAGTCACAAATGATTTAGTCTCTTCATGTATAAAAATAATTTCCTAATAGCTTCTTCCCTTTCCCCCTCCCCTGAAATTTTAGAAGAGAGGAGTTTGGGGGAATACAATTCCTTAGCTAGGATTTTTGTTGAACATTTGATTATTCTGGCTGTTCATGGTGAACATGTTTGTAAATCATCTAATACAGCATACTCCAAAGTACCAAGAGAAAATCTAATTCCCATTTAAGACAGGACATGGTTTTATTGAAAGCAATTTTTTTCCTTTACAGCTCAGCCATCTAACCAGTCTCCAATGTCTCTAACATCTGATGCCTCATCACCAAGATCATACGTGTCTCCCAGGATAAGCACGCCGCAGACTAACACTGTTCCACTCAAACCTTTGATGACTACACCACCAGTATCATCCCAGCAGAAGGTGRGCTCCTCTTGATTTATGCCATGTTGTAGGAAGTCACTATATATAATACTAAGTACTGCTCCTATATATCCCTGTGCTAACAGTTGTATATAGGATGATAAAATACTTACGTTATCTTTCCCAATAAAAACAAACAACTGGAAACAACTGCTTGACTGTCTTTTGRCAGTGCAGCTCCAGCATGAAATCTAGCTTACTTTTCTTGAAGAAATTTAAATAGAAACAAAAACATACTTCAAAGGCAACAGCTGATACAATTCTCTAGACTTACCCTATAAAAGATGTTAAGAATGGGAGAGAAYTTCTTGGGGAAATTAACTTGATGTAGTCTCCAGTTTGGTTTAGAAGTGTTCTAGGTATTTACAGATCAATAACATAATGTCCCTTTCTCTTCCTGCCCCCTCACCTTTGTTCATTCAGAATTCCTTCACTGGATTAGTGACTAGGAAATGTAAATTGAAGCTAACATATAAGCTCCTGAGGTTYTTCCTGAGAAGCATGACTGTAGACTTTGGGGTGAGACACCCCCACCTTCCTRAAATCTGTGTTCTCTATCACTAGCCCTGTTTAGCTAAGGTTTCTGAATTTCCTGAATTTTCTGCTCACAAGTGAACCTCTGATRTCCTGGATGTCTTTGAGGAATACTTTTCTCTTCAGGAAAACACATTGCATTCCTCATTATTTTCAAAATGCCTCATTCTCTTTCATCAGATTTTTTTCATGGATACAAAGAAAACCAAATGATTCTCCCAGTTTCTCATGATCAACAATGATAAAATGAATTGCTAAAGCTTCATGTGGGTACCAGTACTGGTTGTTACCTTGGTTTCTGCCCCTGGATTGCATCCTCAGTATATCTTCGTATCCCCTAGCTAGGTGGCAAGTAATGGAATTGTCACATAGCAGGGTTGAGATACTTGACACTTCCAAATCCTGAAATATGAAAAAGAATCTTCTTGTGTACTGTCAATAATGGGAAGTAGATCTCTTCTAATCTCTACAACCCAGAGATTGATTGTTAGTCCCAGAAGTAACAAATTTTGATTCAGCGGCAGATACTCTGCCAGTTCAGTAGGGAAAGAACTGTCTTGATAGTTCTTGTATTTATGTACTCAGTTCCACGAGATGGGAACTCAGATGGTGGTAGCTCTAGGGTGAGCATATCTGTTTCAGTAGCCTGCTGGAAATGTCAGTCAGGCTGGCTTGTCCAGTTGTACAGTTTGAGGTCAATTATGCCTAATCAAGATGTGGTGCTGTGCCAGGACACTTGGTTTTAGAGTCCATAGGCCTAGGGCAGACAAAGCTGAGCTGGCCCCGTGCAAGAAGAGCCCAGTGCCAGATGCACAGGTGTTGGAGCTGGCTGTGGGACTACAGTAATGCCATTGGCACAATGCTGTTCCTTAGGGCTGCTTGAACACKTCAGTGCTGCTTTCACACTGCAGCTGGTGTGTCTGCTCTGCCTGCAGGTGTGCTCTGTGCATGTGGAAGCTCAGGGTCACAGACTCCTGGAGCCAGGATGTCACCTTTTGCCTTTTACCTGTGCCTGTATTTTGTGATCAGAAACTGTTTTGAATTTCTGCAAAATAGCTGTGTAAAGCACTTTACACAGACTTGTCAAGCTCAGTGAGAGTGTTGCTGTTGGTTGGTTGGTTYTTTTGAATTTATTTAGCCCTTACTATTTTTCTGTTTCTAGTATATATATTTGCAGTCTTTGAAACACTTGGAAAACATGGAATAGTTGAGAGGTTTTGTGGTTCATTTATCTTGCAAATCCCACTTCTTCACGATCCTTTTTTTTTGTTATTTTTACCAGCCAAGGAGCTGGTTACTTTACCAGTTTGGATCTGCAGCCTGACGCCATGGACTTCTCATGTGCTACTCAGACTTTTTTAGCATATGCCTATTAATCTAAAAACCAGAAAGAACACATTTTCATTTTGATGATATTTTTAAAAGGTGACTTTTCCTCTTAYACATGTAAGAGTTTGAAGTTGCCTTAAGACTCCCCTCTGCGTATTTAAATGAATCAAGTTTTGTCTCGCATTTACTTTAGCAGAKAGTGTCTGACTTGCCATCTGTGGTTTGTTTCACAGAAGTCTCTTCCTGAGATAGAGGATTTCTAGAGGTTCAGGTGACCACTAGTTAGTAATCCACACTAATGTGAAGTCAGCAAATGCCAGACAGGCCAGACAATTTGGTTTTTTTGTCTTTATGGATCTCTAGAAGCCATTTTTTCTTTGCTCCCTCCCTTTTCTCTTAAAATTGTTGTCTTGATTTTGTGGAGTGGAGGATAAATTTTGAAGCTGAACCTCTCTTGTACATACTGTAAAATTGACTAAGGTATGCAAATCATTGGGCTAGATGAAGTATCTTGGACTTCATTTGGTGTAAATTAGACATTACTGTGTTCCCAAATTTCTCATCCTGACACAGTTCAGAAATTAACAGAAAAGACTGTATCTTACTGCTGGCATCTTAATACCTTGCATTGAATGTGTACTACAAAGGGAAAGCAAGAAGGTATTGATGACTATTTTTGTAGTCACCCAGGAGTTTAAAACGTAGAGAAAAGGGAGTAGCAGATTGAAAAATATGCTTTAGATTTTCTTTCCCATAGAGATGTTTGATAGAGATGTTTTTAATTTGCTTGTGATGTAATTATGTTCTTGACACTGTATAAAGTATTTTCAAGTAGGGAACTCTTAAGTCTGTACATGAAGATTTTATTTGGGTAATGAACAACTCTTCTGAGGTTGAAAATGAGCTCAGTGCTCAGTTGGAAGATACAGTCAAAAATAATACTGAGTTGAACTGTTTTGCCTAATATGYTTGCAATATTTTGACAAGTCACATGTGTCTAAATTTACTTCTGTTATGTCTATTAATAACCCCTTCTTAGTAAAAAAAAAAATCTTCCTGTCACAGCTGTGGAACTAGAATTTTTTTTAAAAATAACACCTTGTGAGGAAGACAAAAATTGTGCTAACAAAAGGCCATGTATCAAAAAACCCCCACAGGTGTTGAAACTGTAATTTCCTTGGTTTTCTCTGTTTCTTACACGTGCCCTTTACTGTGGAGGAATTCTRATGAACTTTTGAATTTTCCAGGTTGCTACTCCAGGTGTTAAACAAGGACCAGCTTCCCAGGCAGCACCTCAGCAGCCAGTAATAGCTGACAAGCAGGCTGGTCATGAGCCTGCCTCTCCACGAAGTCTTCAGCGCTCAAGGTACATTGAAGTGCTTCTCTGTTCTGTCAGTAGTGTTTTATCTGCATTCAGTGGGTGTTGTATATACTGCAGTTAGTGGATTCTTCTTTGGCTTGTTTATTGAACATAAGATTTAACTGCTGCTGCTGAGATGATGCTACTGAGTACCTTTGCTGCGGTAGATTCTCCAGTTTTGGGGTAATCATTAAACCATTCTCACAGAAGCAAAACTGAACTCATAGTTGTGGTCTGTCACTCTGGTGTCAGTTGTACAAGTGATTCCTCATACTGTGATTTCAGAGTTTGGAGTTTCTGTCTCTGTGCAGTTATGGAATCTGTGATTTGCTTAGTGTTAGATGTTTGTAGTGYCTTGCTGTAGATTAATTTGATTTTGAAGTTAGCTTGATTTTTTGGTTTGTCAGGTGATTTTGCTGCTCTAATGAAAAACATTAAAAATCAATGTAAGTTTCACAAATAAGTGACAAATTAAATAAGTTTCCTCAGCCAGACTTTTTTGTCTACATTGCAACTTACTTAGATGTTGCATGTTACCAAAATTTAATTGCTGATTTACAAGATGGGTTTAGAATCTGTTTCTTGTTTGAAATTTTTCTTTTGGGATGATGGACTCTTCATAGTGTCAGATGCTGTGCATTTTGTCATATTGGTTCTAGGGGCTGTAAGCAAAGATGTGTCRTGAGATCCTTTTGTCATGGAACCATGGTATCGAACTGTGGCAGGCAGAGGTTGACTTTTTTAGAGGTTCTGTAAATCTACAGTTCTTAATAGCTGGATTTTKAGAGTGGTTGAATAAGGTGTGTGGTGTGGTAGTAAAAAAAAACCAGACAAAAAGCCAAACCCCAGTACTCTTGCATTGTCAGCCTACCTGAAGCTCCRTGTGGTGGTGCTTTCCAGACCATAAAATAGTAAGGTCCTTTTATCTGCCTTTCTGGGACTAATAACAAAGGGAACCTTTGTTTTCTTTGTTGGTTTTGGCTGGTTTTGTGGGGAGAATGGATTTATTTTGTGGTTTGAGGTTTTTTGAGGTACTGTGTTATCTGTTGTGTGCTTGGCACTCCTGTCTCAGAAGCTGGCTTTACTGGAGGCCCTGCAGTATTGACCACTTTGAGGGTACAAACACAAGTAAGTCAGAAATTTTGAGTTTTCAATGTAGGCTATTTTACAGACACTTGATTCTAATMTTTTTCAGATTACAAGTCTATAGGTCATTTCTTTTTTAGGAGAATAAAGGCAAAGTGTCCAGCTCTAGTCCCTAGGAATTATGAATGGTGCTATTTAAATCTTTCTGAATTACAGTACCAAAGATAAAATGACACTTTACAGCAAGCTAATCTTTTTTATGAGGAGTGGTGAGGTTTTGAGGGACAGCTCTCAGTCACAGGCCCTTTTGTTCTTTGTTCATTACCCTTTCCCCATGGGAAATCTTCAGAAAGATAGTCTTATTCTTGGGAACCTTTACCATGGCTTAGAGTCTGTGTGAGTTGATACTGGTGGGCATTTGGCCTGCTAGTCCATACCTCAGCCTCTCTTTGGGTTACATGACTTTGCACTCTGGCATGACCCTTCCCTGCACTGAGTTTAGGGATCTGYTGTCCCTCTGCAAACCCTTGCTCCATTTGGCATCAGCGTTTTGGTGTAGGAAGCTGAGTTTGCCCCAGCACTGCTGAAGCAGGGGCATTGGCAGGTGGCACAGTACTGTGGCTGAGGGGGGAAGGCAGTACAGGAGGCAGTGTGCAGGATGAAAGATACTGAGCCAGTGTTAGTACTGTTCAGTATCCTGTATCTCTTAAATTAATACATGTTCGTGATTCTGCTGTACACATGGTGAGTTCATGTGATTCAGTTTGCTTTGGAAGGGTCTCATTTGCAACAAGTGGAAGATTAAGGAATAGGTGACTTGGAAAAACCTGTGTGACTGGTATGTTCTTCTRTTGAGTGCAGTGGAGTTGAATGAGACTGGACCAGCTCAGATATTGATTTACTTACCTTCAAAAGGTTTGCTGTGTCCAGGCAGTATGTCTGAATTGATACAGGACAGATGATTCCTTTGTAGGTGAAAGCAATTGGTTGGACTGGGAATTGCTCTTGGGAGCTCATGTCCTTTACTTTTATAGGAGTGAACAACAGTAGCAAACTTGACAAACTGAACTGTGGACAGATGGTCCAAAATCTTTTTAGCTCTGTGAATTAAGGTTGCATTTTTCTTCAGCTTAAATACAGATTAATTGAGCAGAAGTTAATCACATTTACATTTCCTTGGCTCATTAAAAGTTTTAAGTGAATGGAGGTAAAATTATTTTTGACTTGTTGGAGTGGAAATACTGTGTAAGAAAACCWGAGTAGCTATTGCTAACTTTAAAGAGGTGAACATTTCAGCCATTTAAGWTGGGAAATTAACACAATGCAGGCATACAGTGAGTCTGTCTGTTAGAGATTATTCCAAAGACACACCATGAATTATGGCTGCTTTAAAAATGAAACTAAATGAGTGCTTCCATAATTAATAGTTTCATCTGGTTGGTAGTTTCTTTTTGTTTTCAGAAAGGASTGAGAAAATACTTCCTTTACCTTGGGAAAGTGCTGTGAAGGGAGGTTTTTGATTCTCTGTTTTGTAGGTTGTAAAATTCTGACGTTTGTAGTAGTGTATTTCAGAACCATTGTGTTCTCATACCCGTGTTACAGATATTTTCACCTCTGTTACTTGTGGCAGAGTCAGTCTTTAACTCAGCRAAGGCAAGTATTTGCCTTTAGTGAAGCATTTAAAAATACTGTGGTAGTTTGGGACAGTCGTTGCTGCATTCGTAGCTCCCCCTGCTGTTAACATAGCAGTGCCTAGGATATTCTGTGACAGTATGTTTTAGTCATAATTAAGACACAACTTCATTTTTGAGAAGCCCACAGATTTTATTTATTTATTTTTTTGAATAATTTCTGATGTGTTAGAGTGATTTTTACTGATGAAATAGGAACAGGAGAAGACAGACCATTAAACGAAGAGGAGGCAAGTCATAAGGGGAACTTCAGTTCTCATAGAACTTTGGAGTAAATAAGGTTAAGTCTGAATTCTTCTTARTTAATAAAAGCAGCCTTTCTCTGTACCGTTATTGTGCTGATGCTAAATGAATACATTGKAACTTAGAATAATTTACTTTGGAACAGAATTCTAGTTACAGTCTACTTTGGTCCCAACTTAGAGTAGGACTGGCAAGTTTGAATTGCTGAGGGCATTATTTAGKTGATTTTTTTTTAATATCTCAGAATATCTTCTTCTGATGTTTGACTGCCCTCATGGCAATTTTTTTTCTCATTAGAATTTCCCTTGTTGCAACTTGTCTCTGCCTCTTGTGCTATCACTGTGCATCTCTGAAAGTAGTCTGTTCTGCTCAAAAGTAATAAAAATCTGTAAAAAGTTCCTTCAATCCCCTTCCCCTCAGCCTTCTGCTTTCCAGACTGAAAAACTTTAGGCTTTTCCTGATGCAGCGTGTGCTTCAGCCCCTTAGTCATCTGTGTGATCCTCTGCCACATTCCTTGGACACAGCAGTGTAATTCTTGTCCAGTATTAGGCTTCCCATTACACAGTGCTCCAGATCCTGTGAATCTCATGAGTTCAGAAAAGAGGGAAGGAATTGCTTTTTTTTTGTAGGGGAAGTGCTTCATCCTTCTCATTGACTTGGTGATTCTCTGGCTTTGTTCCATCAGGTCCATGCCAGACATCCAGTTTGTTGGCTGTGATTCTTAATGCTGTAATTCTTTGCAAGTGTGAGTGTATTAGGATAAATGCCTGGGCATTGGACTAGAAAGATAGTTGCATTTTGTAAGGATGTTTTCAGTCTTCAAGGGGACCAACAGGTCAGGTGATKAATCAGAAGTCCTTAAAATTTGGTACTCCTTCATAATACTTCCWGCTTGCCTGCAAGTGATACAAAGTTTTAAGAAATAGACTGAAATGATGGCTTGTGTTAAAAAACTTCTGTCAGTGGGAGAGTTGTACTTACACAACTAGTGCTACTGTTTCTCAGTATATGTAGTGCCAAAGAGCATCTAACTGAGGTACCATCACTGCTGTGCTGAGTGTGTTCCAGTAAAGCAGTCAAGTGTGGTGGCTACAGACACACTGCTCCTGTGATGCTTCTGTTCTCCTGAGTGCACCAAGTGAAGATGTACAATGTCACAAAACCATCTAGGTTGTTTTGACACGAGTAGTAAACTCCTCCAATCCCCTATGGCTGCATTTTCAGATCAGGACATCAGGCATTGTTCTTAATGGTTATTGTGGTAAACCTCTGTTRAATAAACCTGTTTGACTCCCATCTGACACATCATTACTGAAAATCTTAGGTTTGCAGCTGTTTGAAGGAAGAACATGTATGCATTTTCCATCCAACACCACTTACATCTCTTGAACAGCTTTCTGAGCTAAAAACCAGAGAAACACAAAACCCTACCAAATAACAAAAACCTCCTGTTACGTTATAGCACTCAGTTTCAATAACAGTTAGAGGTTTATGGAAAGGTGGCACAGGTTTGGTCTACCAGAAGTATTTACTTGTGGTTTGAGCTGTTAATGGATTTTTGTGCCTGGAAGCAATGAATTTTCAGTGTTCATTTCTCTGTAGGTTCACATATGTTTTTAAATGCTCACTTGCTTTTTCTAATTCTTTCTTCTAGTAGTCAAAGAAGTCCATCACCAGGTCCAAATCATACCTCTAGCAGTAGTGCATCAAACTCAACACCTGCTCCACAGAACACATCTGTACGACCCACATGTTCATTAACACCTACGCTAGCAGCACACTTCAATGAAAACCTTATAAAGCATGTTCAAGGCTGGCCTGCAGATCATGCAGAAAAGCAGGTGAGTACTCCTTTGCTTTGTAACCTGTGAGGGTGCATAATGTGTAGCTTAAAATTTGGGATTCTTACTCAGGTTGCTTTTTCTAGGAATTACGAGTATTAAAACCCTTATGCTTGTCCTTAGCCAGAAGAGAGGATAGGAGAGGAGAGATTAGGCCAGACCTGTAGATTTTACATGTTTGCCTTTCAGTGGCTGGGTATTTTCAGTCTCACTGGAAGACTCAGTGCTTTTGAAATTCCCTCAGATGAGTAGCTGTCCTCATAACTGTTTTCTTACTGCTAAAGTTCTGTTGAAATTTGCAGAGTTCAACATATTTTTCATAATKATATTTTGGTTATGTGGAAAATGTTACAAATTAGGTACAGAGTGAAACAAATTGAGACTACTCCACAGTTTTAGTTACTGACTTGTTAGTTCTACACARTGAAAAAGAAACTCTGCCTTGTTTGTAAATTGATGTAGAGTACTCACACTGAATTTGAGCTATTTTTACATAATGGGAAATCCAGTAGGACTGCCATCCATATATTATAGCTAATTGCATGAAACCTGTTCTGTTGTAGTAATTTGAGGAAACTGGATGCATGTCAGCTGCTTGGAATGTATTACTCAAAGGAACCATATTGGTTATTGAATCTAGTCCAGTTCTTTCCACAGGCAGCCCTATCTGATGCAGTCTGTTTGGGGTCTTACCTAGCTCAGTTTACTTTGGTCTTCTGAAGAGTTGTTGCATGCTGRCACAAGTCTACACTGGAGACTTGTGGGTAGTAGCTTGCCAGTCTAAACTGAGACCCTGTTAGGATTCTTGCTTCTTTTCATTGATTTTTAAAATCAGTTTTAAGACATTACCAACCTGTACTAAGTCAAACACTGAGCCATTGCTGTGGAGTGWCTTTAAGGAAATGGCATAGCACAGGCACTTATCTATGGCCTTGGTCCTTGGTTTTGAAAGTATTATTTTCACTGTGTACTGAATTCACAAGTATCTTAATAAAGAAAACRGATTTATGCAGTGCATAGGTTTTTGGGTCTTTTTCCCTTGTTGGTAATAAAGAAATAAAAAACCCAGCTAATGATAGGCAGTCATGTATTCAGTTGTCCCTTTGTGCTACATGCTGTGTTGTCCMCTATTTCAGATGATTTCACATGGTAGTGTTGTTTACAGACCAGTTTTGAATAGTAATTTGAGGCACTAAGGTGAGATACTTGATACAAAAGTGAATGAAAGTTTAGGTGCAGTACATAGTGAAGAAGATAAGATTCATCAAAGTGGAGAGGCTAAAAATGCAGTACCTTGGTTTCTTCCAATAGCTGCCAGTAATTTCAACTTAGGGCAGAAAAGCACATGCCAGGGTAAACTGAAAAATAAATAAGACAATAAATTAGAATAGTCAAGACAGGTATGTGCTAAAGCAGATAGACATGAAGAAATGTGCTGTGCAGTAGTTAATGGCTAAAACATTCTTGAAGTACAGCAGTTACCTCACAGAACTCATAAAAAGCACTTAACATGGAAAACTGAAACACAATTCAGTAACTGGAATTGTGCAGAGAAGACATGGGCAGTTATATCCTAGTGGAGACCAGGGTACTCCTGAATGTTAACAAACTCCAGAWAAGAAGACCTTTATTGAAGGGAATTAGAACACAAGATGTTGCTTTGAACTGGAGAAATGCCAAAAGTTAATGAAAACCTRTGCTAAATAACATTATTTTTGGGAAGGAAAATTAAGCATATGAGTGCCTAAGCAGATGTGTATGAATCCTGGYTGGCAGCTAAGCACCCCACAGCCACTTGSTTGCTCTGCCCCAGTTGGATAGGGGAAACAATTAGGAAAAAGTAAGGAAACTCAGGAGTTGAGGTAAAAGCAGGTTAAAGAGTAAAAGARGGTAGGGGAAGGTGATGCAGAAGCAGTCACTACCAACCAGCCAGTGCACAGCCAGTCCCCAGGCCTTGGCAACCCTGGAACACTGTCCCACAGTTTTACTGCTGAGCATGACACATTGTATGGTGTGGAATATCCCTGAGTCAGTTTGGGTCAGCTGTCCCAGTTTTGTTCCTTCCCTGCCTGTTGTCCACCCACAGTGTATTGCTGGGTGGGGAGRGGGTCAGAGAGAGAAAGGGAGAAACCCTTGATGCTGTGTAGGGTCTGCTTTGAAATAGCTCAAACRTGATTGTGTTGTCAGCACTGGCTTGGTCACAGATTCAGAGCATGGACCTGGACCTGGACTGCAGCGAAGAGAATTAATGCCATCCCAGGCAGACCCAGGTAGCAGAGGATAACATTGCTAAACAGTAGTGCTGCAGGGAAGGCTGTGTTCTGAAATAATTTTTCCATGTGCCGCTTGAAAGAAATTCTGTTCCTTATTGCAGTGTAATAYACAGGGCCTCAGAGTAATTATACTRSTCTCYTTGGTGCTGTTGAGGAGTTCTCTGGAGTCATATCCAGTTCAGTGATGACACTTCAAGAAATGCACTAATTGGGAATTGGATAGGTCATGSTCTTTAAATTTACATTTCTGCTTGTCTCCAGCTGACTAAGTGGGAATATTGAAGTAGTGGAGTTGGTCTGTTAGAGAACACCTGAAGAGGACTGCATAGTTTTTTTTGTCAKGTAGAAGGTAGCTGGTAGGAAGATAGCATCTGATTATTTTTGTCACTAAGRCTTAACTAGATGGTAAATTTAAGTCTGCCATTGGAATAATGTTTGGAAACTTTGAACTACGAGAAAATTTTATTTTAGAAACTGCAAGCCGTGTCATGTACTGTCTTTCATTCAAGATAGTTGGGTGAACATTTGTTAGGATCAAGAAAGTCTAAATTATCCCTGCTTTAGCATAGGCGTGGGTTGGACAGTTTCTGGGCAGCAGTGTTGTTTATTTGYGATGCAAAATAGGCTTTTTTAGAGAACCTAATGTGCTTCTGATTTAATACTCCCTTTTGAAATTAGAGTGCTTTGCTGTTTGAYGAGACACTCATGCAGCAATTCTCTGAGTACTGCCAGTTGCTTCCAATGCATGATTCAAAATCYTAACTTTTGTGTTAACCACCACAGGCATCAAGATTACGTGAGGAAGCCCATAACATGGGAAGTGTGCATATGTCAGAAATTTGTACTGAATTAAAGAATTTAAGGTCTTTAGTTCGAGTATGTGAAATTCAAGCAACTTTGCGTGAGCAAAGGTGAGTGCGTGCTCTGTGCTTATTACCAGATTTCAGGGTCTTATTAGAACTTCTATTCTGGCATTATTTTGCATGATTTTGTTTACTGACTTTAGAAGTACACCAGTGCTTGCCATGTTTGCAAGCTGTCTTCCCTGTGTACATTCTGCCTGTTTCTCTCCACTAAATAGAACCAGGTATGCAACTTCTATTTACTTGGATAGAAAAGAAATATCTTTGCAGAAATCTTAGTGCATTACAAAAAGCTGATAAACTCACAGTKTTTCATCATGCTTTTAGAGTATCAGCCCWTACATAATGCACAGATCATACAGGTGCACATCTGCACAGTTTATACTGATCTGAAGCTCTACAGTTTATATGATAAAGTCAATAGGGCTAAAGTCAGAGGAAGTTTGAACAGGTGTAATTTACATCACAAGCTAAGGAAAAATTAATGTTTGCTTATAGCAAAGTAGATTTTGCTTCTTAAGTCAGTGATAGCAGGTGTCATATGTATCATGAAGTGATACACAGCCATGCTTTTGAATACTTCTGGGCAGGATTGGAAACTGTAATCATAAAATACATGCACAAAATACTCACCAGTGGTCATGATTTTGTCTGTTTTCATACTCAGTTTCCTCTYTCAGTGATGTTATCCCATCTATTAAGTCACACTCCAGTTTGAATGCASTGCTTCTAATTTACTGTTTGAAGCKGTCTTAATTGCATTGCATGCTGTTAAAATAGCTGCATTTATTCTAGAAGCTCTTGCATTTTGGCAGTTAGTGAAACAATCCTTTAGAAGCAAGCTGTTTGTGAACCTTTCCTGTTAAAGAATTGAAAATACCCATTCTTTCTGAAGCTTTATTGCATAACTTCACTACATTAAGTATGATTTCTATAGTATATTTAAGGAACTGCTTGATTTCTTACAGTTTTAATTTCCTAAGGTGTCATTTGTTTCTGACTGCACATTTGATCTGAAATAATGTGTCCAGTGTAATTTTTCAGCTCATTCAATAGCACCTYTTTTCTTGTACAGTTTGTATCCTTAAACTGTGAATGGATAATTAYTATTATGACTTTGAGCCCATAGTAACATGTATCTTTTATTTTTGCTGCAATCCCAAAGATGTGGAATACAAGGCATAAGTAACCAAATTGATGGGGAGGTTTTTTAAAGGATGGGATTATGAAAATCAGTGCATTTAAATGATACTATTTTTGTACTTCTGCACAGAAGAGTACTACCTAAGTTTCTTCTAAGAAGGAACTTCATCTCTAGACAAAACACATARATTGTTTGAATCATAACTGACAGCMTGTGAAAAGGCACTTTTCATTGACTGATATATTTTATATGCTCATGCCTTGAAACTAAATGTTATCTTTTTGATGTGTTTGGTTTTSTATTAATATATTATTTTCCACCCACTTTGCCGTAGAGAATTAATTTTTAATGAACTGGGCATATATTTGTAAAGTGTTTCACAAAAGTGCTGAATTGATRCTTTTTCTGCATTTATTAAAGTTGCTTCGGACTTCATAGAATATTTATATAAAACCTAAATTCTCCCTGAGTTTTCTTATTTCACTGACATGTTTGCATTAYAGCATCATGAAAAGTGGTTTCAAAATGCTCATTGAAAATTTTGTGAAACAGTCCTGTGAACCAGATGTTTGTTAGTTGCAGTAATTGCTTATAGCAGTTCAGAAGAAGRAAAAAAATGTATAAAAAGTTGTGAGCAATATAATCTGTAAGCAAGGTGTAGTTACAACTTTTTTTTCTTAGATGCCCTTTAATGATGCCTCAAATGTTTTCAAGATTGGAGCTTACCATAATTAGAGACTGCCAATTAGCCACAGAGCCAAATACTTTAAAAAAAGTGAGCGAGACGAAAACTCACTTTTTTTTTTTAATGAGCACTTTAGGTTGTTTACAGTCTGGAAAACTGCATGACACAGGCATAATGCTGTTCTCCAGACTACTCAGTTACCTGGCTTGCTTGCTAGTGTCCTTCTTTCTCTGGAAGCTACATTCAAGTGAAAAGCAGACCTTAACATACCTGTGTATCAGTCATACTMGATMYAGAGCAAATTAGYTYTTTGAACTAAAGTGTCAAATGCACSAAGCCTTTGTGCATCTGCATATGGCTGTAGGTTATTGAACAGATTGGGAATTAACTTTATATGTGAGTTTTTAATGGGGCTAAGGAACTTGGTATCTTTCACTGAAATTGTAGAAGTACTTGTACTTATGTAATACATCTGTATATTGGAAATATTTATACTACTTTGTTTCTTTTCTCTTGCAGGATACTATTTTTGAGGCAACAAATTAAAGAACTTGAAAAGCTAAAGAATCAGAATTCCTTCATGGTGTGAAAAGTTTTAAACAATTGCACATGGTTTTGAGTACAAGAACTATTAAACTGATGCCCAGTCTTAACACTTTTGAGCTGCATTTGAGTAGACTTTGGACCGTTGAGCTGGGCAGAAAAAAAAGTTGACATGGGGAAGGGGACAGGAGGGAGTCAAATTCAGGGGAAAGATACAAGAATGATTTGTAAAACCCTTGAAATGTAGATTTCTTGTAGATGTATTCTTCACGTTGTAAATATATTTTGTAGAGTGAAGCCATGGGAAGCCATGTGTATCAGAGCTTAGACATCCAAAACTAATCAATGCTGAGGTGGCTAAATACCTAGCCTCTTACATGTAAACCTGTCTGCAAAATTAGCTTTCTTTTTTTTTTTTTTTTTTTTTTTTTTTTTTTTTTTTTTTTTTTTTTTTTTTTTTTTTTTTTTTTTTTTTTTATTTTTTTTTCATTTTCTAAAATTCAATGCAAGCGCCAGGCGATTTGTGTCTAAGGCTGCAACAGTTTGGGCAATGTACAAAACACCACGAAACAACTGTTTCCACACTTGCACCGAGTCGAGAGCAGTGCTTCTCCATTTCTGTTTTCCAGAGAAATGTTTTTCATCTTCTGTGTTCCATTTCCCCATGAAATCCTAAATCTGATTTTATCAGCTTTTTAATGCTTCTAATTTTCTCTTTTCTTAAGGCACTGTTGCTATGGCACTTTTTCTATAATCTTTTCATTCCTGTGTACAGTAGCTTAAAATTGCAGTGATTGAGCATAACCCACTTGTTTGTATAAATTATTGAAACGTATTTCCATTTGCACCCTGTAAGAATGGACTTAGAGTACTGCTGGGCATGTGTGCTGAAAGTACATTACTTGCTCAAATATAAGGAAATAGCCCAATGAACATGTTAACATGGTTGTGGGAGGGGAAAGAGGAAAAAAAAAAAAGCTAGTCAGATGTGAATTGTATCTGTTGTAATAAACATGTTAAAGCAAAGAAACACTGGTTTTCATTTCCTTTGGTCAACACATTAAAATTTGGTCTTTTTGGGGATTCTTTATTAGAACTGTTCTTGTTGAACATTTTTGTACTTAAATAATTCCTCAAGGGAGGTTTTGCTTAAAACTTGTAAACAGGAAAATATGTATAAAATATTTAAGGAAATATAAAATTCAACAAGGATGATTTAAGACACCTCCCCAACAGTTGTCATATGTTAACTCCTGGTTTACCTGTCTTGATATTATGACATTTCATTTCGAAGGATGTTTGTGTTGTAGCTAACTGTTTAAGTCTGGTGCTGACTGCTGTTCTTAACCATCACAAAACGCTGAATTTGTGTAATTGGAGCAACTCACCGTTTGAAAATGGTGGAAAAGCTCAGCTTTGTATATTGTTTCCTAAAGTATATTAAAAATAAAAAAGAAACTATTGCTACTACAAAATAAACGTGACTTTTTCTTTGCTTAAAAATGACAGAGATCGTGATGGCAGTGCTAGTTTAATATTTGTAGAGGTGTACATGTCACAGCAGTCTGTTCAGAAGGAAAGATAGTAGGAGAAGGAGAACTTGATACAGGTATTGACATGTGAACATGTGATGCTTTGTGTTTTGTTCCWAAAAAATACTTTCAGCACCAGAAATGGTACTTGACTTTTGTGTTGAGTGAGCTTGGATTGATTTCTGAAATCAGGTTTTCATCAGTGGAAGCTGAATGCTCTGACATAACCAAACATTACAAATGGAGCAAGTTGAAATACCTAACTAACAACAGCAATGGGAAGTTGGGACAGATGAACTTGTAATTTTTCCTCACTTTTTTACCCAGTATGTTCTGTTGTGTTTTATATCATGCAAAGGTTTGATTTTTCTCAGAAAATGGGAGTAATCTTGAATGAATTAATTGGAACATACATTGTTTCTGCATTTTTAGAGACCCAAGGCTGAGTGAYAAAATTCTTTGTGAGACTTTCATATTGGCCTTGCATCCTGTTTTTGGCAGTTGCCCAAGTGTATGGAGATAGCATGTGAAGTGCATGGCTGTACAAGGGATCTGTCACCAGTGGCTGTCCTTAATTCAGGTATTTTGCTGTTYTGTTACTTGCTGAGACAAAGGTGACTTCTATCCTAATAGATGCACTGGGTCTATTTTCCATGAGCTTATTTTGTTTCYTTTTGCTTATTATATTGCCCTCTAGAGCATCTTGTATTGATGAGCTTCAGAAGTTARATTTATTTGTAGAAAATTACTTTGCATAGTTTTTTTTTTTTTTCAAATCTGTTTTAATTTAATTTTCTTCTGTTTAACTACTGCTTGTTGATCTTGCAGTTTTGCAGAAGATCCTTTCCAGGCTTAAAAATGCTAGTCARTTTATCACTTGAAAACTTTTATAAAGTACAAATGGTCACAGATAATTTGGGAGTCACAAGGATTAATGTGCCACTTTACCCCCTCAAACCACCTGCATAAATATCCATCACACAGAGACATGCTCTTTCTTCAGGTGATGCCTTCTCTAACTCTGCAATAAAGGTGGCTGCTTTGTCACCATCTGGTGGCATGTCCTCACCTTGTTTGGTTCTGTATTTTGCACACCATGCAATAGCTTTCCTCCCCATCCTCCAGAGCCTTCCATGACCTGGAGCTGTTAGCTGAGGAGGGACAGGCTGCCAAACTTCAACTAGAATTAGACAAGGTGGGGAAGAGGATTGCTGGCACTGCTTTAAAGTCAGCACTAACCAAAGAGTAGGTTAGGTTAAGGTCCTTCCAAATGGCTTCACTGAGATGCAAATACAATCCTGGCCTTACTGTGTTATCTGGAGACCCTCTTCAACTTCTGTAGTGGTGTGCCAAAGCCAGCATTCTGTAAACTCCTTTCCCCTTTCCTTGGGGAAAAAAACATTGATTTTTCTCCTCCCTATCAAATCTTGTATCTGAAGCTGGACAAAACTGAGCAGGTGTGCAGAGACCTATTACTAGATTACCAGCTTTTCRTTAATTATCCATCCTGAAACTGATGTTGTCCTGCACGCTGGTTAATTAAAGAGGTTTATTGAATTGCTCTACACCTGTAAGTCAAATCAAGTGAAATTCCCCTGGATCAAACCTTGTATTTTTCCTAGGCAGGTGTTCAGAAGGTGTTGATTGGAGCTGTGGAATGTTAATTTTCAGTATTAATTAACAGAGGTGGTCATGGAAAAGTAATGAGAAACTGGGGAAAGAACTGTTGTTGCATATGTTGCTCTTGATTTTCTTGTTATGCATTTGCTAAGCGAATAATTGGTGTAATAGCGAAACAGCCTTCAGAATCACTGAGGAGATTGAGCTGGTACAGTCATACTGCCAGCAGTGCCATTGGGGTGGTACTTTATCAGATGTCATGGCATGCTCAAGGACTGCAGCAGGAGCAGCTTAATATGATTATAAAATCATCACATGACTGATGCAAGGAATTCCTGTTCTTACTTTATTGTTAAGGCACTCTAATGTTTCTGCAGAGGAATGTATTCTTTTCACTGACCCTGATCTGAAGGTGCTCAACTGCTCAGTTTGAATCARCTTTCCCTGCCTACACTGATCTTCTGTAGTGATGCAGTTTTCTTTTCAGACTTGTTTTATTAATTGCATCTCTTYTGSTAGGAGCATCTTACCTTTTGGTGGATACTGGTGCTGTCTTTACTGTTAGCCATTAAAAATATATTCAGAAAGAGTGTATAATTGAGGCCAGGAAGAATTTTTTAAATATCCATTCTTTTTTGGAGCAGCCTCATTGCAGGGCTATCCCCAAAGCTACATGGGAAAATACTGGGTATTTGTGCCATGCCTCCTAAGTCAGTGGGTCAAAGAGAAGTATTCCAGTGTCACCTTGCCTGTGATGACAACCTGAGGACTTAGCAAAGCAGTGTCCTTTGTTGCTGTGAGTTTGGCTGCCATGGCCAGTACTGTATACTCTGCTGCCAGGAAGGAAGGATTGATGTACCCTGAGCATCCCTGCCGTGGTGCCTCAGGGTACTTGTGAGTCTGCTGTGTGTAAGGGACAATCACTTCAACTCTGTATCAACACACAACTGCTTTATATATAGTTAAATATCAAGTCCATTGGCATTAGCTGGATGTTTCTGTGAGTATGTCATCCTTACTTGCCAATCCTGGAATAATACTCTGTCCTCACCAAATCAATCATTTACAGGTACAAGATGATAATGAGGCAAATCTGGATGTTTTAAAAATAATGCCTCAAGTTTCAGAAGTTTCCAGCAGAGGAATGTTCTGAGCTGAAGTGCCATCTCATTGACATCAGCACTACTCTTCTGCCCATCATTGCTGATTATTGATATGTGCAGGTTTCTGTTGTTCTGGTTTTCTTATTTGTTTTATATTACTACTTAAGGATTGGAGCTTTTGGTGGGAGAGGAATCTGTTCCRTTGCCTAGCAAAAGGAAAAAAAAATCCTTTTTTTTTTTTTGACAGTTGTTTTCCTGTAGTCATTCAAGCAAAAGCTTTCATTTCCAACTGAGATCCATATAGATGTTGACTTCTGCAAGGAAAATATTTTCAGCATTGTTAGTTTTAGATTCCAGTTACACATARCTCTTTTTAGATATCTGTTTATCTTCATCTCTGGTCTACAACAGATGCTCAAAATGATTCAGTCTTTCATAGCTGCAGGCATCAGSTTTATCCTAAGCTCCATGGGTGCCTGTGCTACTTACTGCTGCTGTACTAACCCATCTGGAACTGTTTCCAAAATGCTCCTTGATACAGATTTCTGCATTTTTCCAACTATGGTTTTTTGTCTGGGGAGCCTGTCTGAGGAAAAGGACTGATGTAGACTCTCTACCACTCAGTGCTCCAGCTGGCTRAGAATCTGGAAGTTGCAAAGCACTTTTCTCCTCCCTAATAAAGGCACTAACCCACCTATCTAGGACTTTCTGGAGAGTGAACTGTCAGGTTTTGTCTCCTGTGGGAACTAGGAACATCCTAGGAAGTCAAGTTGCATCCTGGACAGGTCCTACCTGGAGCTGATGAGCCATGTGCAGCTGTACTACAACAGCTCCRTTTCCCAGAGTGAGCACAGCAGCTTTGCAAACACAGCTTGTACAACCTGATCTTTCCAGCAGTTACTCAGTATGTGTGACAGTATTTTGTCAACACGTGCATTTGCAAAGGGATGCACTTCCTGCATGCAGTGCCATGCTCAAAGACTAATCCCTATTACTAAGCTCCAGTTTGAAATCTCAGGACCTGGGCTGTGTAAAAGTGTGTTGATACAATGATGCTCAAAATGTTTAATTAGGCTCATCTTCYGTTTCACTCTGTATTACAAGAAAATAATTCATGGAAAGTACTGTCACAGTCCTCTGTATCAGCAGGTAGAATTTAAGTGCAAGTCACAAATTGATTCTCTGCATTCTCCCAAATTTYTGAAGTTGGCACATGGAGGTCAGTTAATGTGTTGCCTCAGAGTTCTGGACAGCTTTCTCCTGCCTGGCCAGGCAGATTGGCYGACAAGTTCTTACATACTTCTCTGGGCAAAAATCTGTGATTGGATCTTTTTTTCAGTGTAATTGGGATGCTGTCAGAATTTGATTGGAGTTCCTGTTCTGCTGGATGCWTCCTCATTAGTAGCAGAATACTTGTCCTGGACAGAGTTATTTGGTGAAATGACCAAAGCCCATGGCAGATGGTGCCACAGAAGGTGAATGTGTTGTCAGCAAGTCTGGGCTACAGGATAGTGCCAAGGGGCTCTGATGTATATCAACTCCACCCAAGTTTCTTCAGCTGCTGCCTTGCATCCTCAGAGTAAACGCTTTTCCTTTTTTCCACATTTTGGAAGGTTTATTAAACTTTTTGTTCGTGCTGGAGATTCAATTTCACAGTAAGCCTTCTATCTTTTTTTAAATGGAAAAGCTATTAAACCACTGACAGCATATCCCTGTCTTCACTTGCTAAATAAAACTGCCTCTCTGCTTGCAGTAACATTTCCAGCAGAAACATGGATAACTGAACCTCTTGATACTGCTCTGGTTTCARGGTAAAAAATTCCCAGAGCTCACTTTGACCTAGGGTGGTGTCTGAATTTCATTTACTAAAAGAAGAGGATTAATTTGTTGTGTATTTTATTCTTACATCCCCTGGCACCTCCTCACCTGAACAATTAGAGATGGGGTARTGGGTGTGTGTAGACTGGAATAGAAGTATCACATTGATAAAACAGGATCTTTCAGGAATCTGGTTTGCCTCACAGGTTGTTTCACTGAAAGAATTGTTCAGTGAGGGTGAGGCTTCACACAGCTTAYCTGACACCCAGCTGAAAGAACAGACCCTTGCTTAATGCTTCCCTTCTCCTGGTGATATGCTSCTGCTGAGTCCTTTTTGYCAGCYCTGAAGTGGTCCAGGGAGTAAAGTCCCTGCAAAAATCTGCCTGGTAAATATGTCACTGACTTCAGAGGCTGACAGGGCTCACACCATGGAGCCAAGCARGGGCAGGGCTGGCACCTTCTGGCATTGAAGGGCAGGTCAGAGTAACTCTTGGGTCAGTATAAGCTCAAATGGCAAATGCTCTTAAAAACTCTGAGCTACATGTGCAGAGAGCAGGGACTTGGGACATGGAGGCTGCTCCAAGTTAAGCATGTTTTTCTGGGGTTTGGATGCAAGTATGCTTTCATCTGAAAATTTCATCCCTGAATTTGTACCTGCTGTGCATCTGAACAAAATTTTAACAAACTGCTCTATTAACATGAGCTTTMAGGTAAGCATAAATCAAGGTTTAACTATCAAGCATGTTCTTAATATATTTTAAACAAAGCACCCATCCCAAAGTAAAAAGTGCATGTTTGATAGGTTTGGTGCATAAAGGAGGCAGTGTCTGCAAGGAAATGCTATTCCTCTTCAACTGCTATTCCTTGTTAAACTAACCCTGAACTGCTATTCTTGCCCTGGATTGTCTCATCAGATACCAAACCTCTCTCAAGAGAGAGAAAATCTGCTTGGCTGTCCTCATCTGCCATCTGATGAGTTTGGAGCATTTCCTGAACTCCTTGGTTGYTGTGTGTGGATCTTGCAGACTTCCCTGTGTGAGCCTTGTGAGCAAGCACGTGCCCTGACTGCAGGTCCTGGGCACCCAGCCAGSCTGGGGATCTGCCACGGCTCCTGGGCAGCTCGGGTGCTTGGCAGACCTYTGCCCTTGTGCTGGTACCTGGAGAGATGCAGGCTCTGTCTCTGCATGTGCTTTCTCTCACTCTCCAGACAATCTGCCTCACTTGTGTGGCAGCTGAAACTGGGGTGTGAGGGGTGTGCAGAACTCAGTGTCTGAGCTGGTCCAGTGCTGCCCCTGTTCCARCAGAGACAGACCTAGTGCATGGCCTGATGAAAAGCCTCTGCTTCAGCTGGTACTTCTTCACCTCGTTGGAGTTTTTAGTGCAGAAGTAGCTGAGGAAACTCAAAGTGTGAGAATCTCTCTGGTACAGGCAAGGCATCCAACTCCGGAGGGTCAGAGCAAGGGAACCACCAAAAAGGGGGTTCAGAAAACCACATCAGGGTCAGCACTCACCTGAACTGCATGGAACTATTATGGCCAAGTCAGATCTAATTTTGGTAATGCTAGGTCAGACCACTAGGAACAGACCACTGTTCCTCTGTTCCTCTGGAAACTGCCTTCCTTTTGCTTAAAAATCAGTATCACCAATTTTGGGGCTCTGATAMCTCACTGAGAATAATCTTTGGGATAAACCCCTAAATCTCTGTATTTCTCTCCTAGATAGCMTTCATGGCTTTCTCTCCTAATTGTTAATATATTTGAWTTTGTTTACATTCTYTAGTACCCAGAGTCAGTACTGATTGTCCTTGRTCAATGTAAYWTTAAGTGGAGTTTATGTGTTAGGTGTAGTTTTGTGACTGACTTAATTTAATCTGRAATGTCAGCAATTGTTTCCAGATACCTGAGATTACAGGTTCAATTTAGAACAGTTTATTGATCAGAAGGTAACATTTTGATGTGTGATCATGGGAGTTTGTTCCAGGCTTTTGCAGTTCCTCATGACTGCCCTCCATGGCATTGGTAAAGCATAGCAGTGGTCTTATTTTCACAACAATCTGCCTTTTGCATTGGGGAGTGAGAGTGGTACACATCATCCCAGGATAGTTCTTAGTAAGAGACTTCAGGCATGCTATAGATTGATTATTCAGCATTTAGTAGTCTGAAACCAAATTTCATTATCGTGCATTGACCCAAATAGCTGCTACTATTTTTAGGTAAGCYACTCCTATCACAAGATTAACTGCTCACATCCTGTGTGCTGACCCGTGGGCACAAGATTTTGTAAGATCTAGTGTGAAAACACTGAGATGCCTCAGGCTTTTGTGGTGATACATAGTTTTAGATGGGGGCCACCTAAAAGAAACCTGCCATTAACTTTCACACTGTTGTTTAGGAAAAAAATATCTCATATATCTAATGACATGCTGTTCTTTCTACTGCCTTSTTCAACTCCAGTGGGGTTTGGATTATTGCAAGAGTTTTCACAAGGAAATTTTGTTCATCACATTTTTTCAGCARTGGCATTCCAGACTGACAAGTAGAAATATTGAAATAACTTTTTATTTTGTACCTCTTTATAGTAGAGTTTATAAGATTTTTCTCTTTAAAGCTGGAGTGATTAATTMACTTACACAAAGTTATTCAAGAAACAGAATTTCTACCTGGGAATCTAGCAGAGTTGTGATGCTTTTGATGTGCTTTTTTAATACCTCCATCTTTTTTTTTTYMARSMWAWT
>CADDXX010000176.1:602650-619019 GCA_902810485.1 Alauda arvensis
GGGCGGGCGGCGGCGGCTCGGCCGTGCCTGCGCTGCCGGCCGTGGCGAGCGGCGCCGGGTAAATGGATCGCCATTCCAGCTACATCTTCATCTGGCTGCAACTGGAGCTGTGCGCTATGGCCGTCCTGCTCACCAAAGGTGAGGGCCCGCGGYGGGGCACCCGGGGGCGCCTGCGGGGCTCGTGGTCTGTGGGGGCCGCTCCGGCGGGAGCGGGGTGCCCGGGGCTTCCTGGCCCCGGACAGGGCCCGGCGCTGCTGTCTCGGGACYCCGCGCCCAGCGGTGTTGGCGGCCGAGCCGCCGGGTCCGTGCCTCCCGCCCCTCCGTCCCTGCCCTCCCACCTGGCAGCCGGTGCCGGGCAGTCACGGCCCCGCGGGTGTCCCGGCGGGGGCGGCAGCGCCCGGCCCTGTCCCCGCCCGCTCGGAGCAGGGGGCTGTGGTCTGTGGGGGCTCTGGGGCTGTGGTCTCTGGGAGCTCGGGGGCTGTGGTCTGTGGTCTGGCCGCCCGGGGAGCGCCCTCCGGGGCAGAGGCGACCCGCTGGCTGCCGGTAATCGTCGTGCTCCGGGGAGGAGGGTAAAGGATAAGTTAGCGTGGTGGTGATGTGCGACGGTATTTATTTATTTTGGAAGGAAGGCTGTAATTAACCCTAAATAACAGCCTTGCAGCGTGCAGGGGGGAGCCTGCTGGCCCCATCAAAGCGGGCAGAACAGGGAGTGACTGAGTGATGTGAAGTCGCAGATACTGAAACTATGTGCCTGATAATGATATAATTAGGGGATCACAGACTTCTGGCTGCTGTTGACTTCAAAAGCTTTAAGAGAAGCCTGCAGTCTCTCCTGTAGCCATCTTGACTAAAAGCAGACATTTTTCTTTAATAGCTACATACAGTAACAAGAAAGAGGAGGGAACAGAAGGGCATTGTTCACTGTTTCAAAATACTAAATACCCTTTCTGGCCTTTTGCATAGCACAGGAAGAAACTTTATGAATTGACAGAAATACAGTAATACAAAGTCCATTCTGTTTCACTGAAAACGTGGCTTTAATTAAAAAGCAATTGAATTAACCTGATGACTAGCCTGTCAAATTTTGTTTGTAAGATTGTCTTAGGGCAATAAAATGTGGATTTTTGAACCTGATTTTATAAGTAGTTAAAATGAAAGTGTGTGTGTATTGTTTCACTTTATTCCCGTAGTGTGCTGAAACTCATGAAAGAACTGTCAGCTCCGATACTGTGCCATGTTTGCTTTTTCATTTAACAGTGCAAAAATTGTGAAAACTTTCTTTTCAGGGGGTAGGGGGAAGACCTCATAGAATGCTTAGAAAATGATTGAGTCTTTTTTTCCTGTAACATGCTGGATGACAGTGAGTGTGAATTCATGAAAAATTAGGTTACTTGGTCTGAAAGCCCAAGGGAATTGGACTGGAGACAGTGAGACACTCCATCATTTGGCTTCTATTAAGCGGAGTTATTAAAGAGCAGCAGGAACTTCAAGGCCTGCAGCCTGCAGTAGCATTTTGGGGAAAGTGTTAAGGTAGCCCGACSAGGGGAAGCTAGCCTGTTTGGGATGATTCTTAACGTTTTACAGAACAGTTTTTTTACATATAGGTGGTAGGTAACATCACGAAAAGGAGTKGCAGCAGGGAAGGCTGTAGATTGATTTTTGAAGTGAAGACAGGAGGAGGAAAGCAGCTGACTGACTATTCATTCAGCTTTGAAAACCTTGGTGCTTCTATGGTGGCAAATACAGTAGGCAAACCAGAGGTAGTTTTTCAGTCCATTCTTCCAAGGTTGTCTCCAAAATCTGGCTTCCTCTTAAACCTTGGCTCGATGGTGCATAGAATTATGTTTGAGTTGCAACTTGCCTAGAAAGAGTAAGTTTTTGCTACAGCACAGGACATGTTTAATTCATACCAGAGCAGTTTGGACAGCACAAAATGAAGAATTTTATGAAGGGAACTTTTTTATCACTTCCTTCAGAAATTTTTGAGGTTTCCTGAGATTTTTCATAGAGCCGGTAGAGGATTTTCAATCTTAAGTGTTTCCTCTTTTCTACTCCATGTTGGATTGCAAATTGGGGAGAGGCAAGGGGGAGCCTTTAGCCTTGCAGTTTCACTCCATTAAAAAACTTCACATTTGAATTAAGAGTAATTGTCTCTGGTAAACAGAATAATTATAAAGTGGAATTTTTTTTTAATTTTATAATATTGATTTAAAAGTCTTTTTGCGTGAATAACTAGTTAAAGATTTTCTCTTTCTGTAGAAATGACGAATAGTTGCTCAGTTGCACACAGTAAAACSTTCCTGACTGAGAGACTTAGATGGTAATGGTTCTAGCTAATAGCTTTATAAGGTGTTAGTTAAACCTTTTAAATTTTGGCTCAGTATTGAGAGGTAATAAACAATTCAGCAGTTCCGATTTTTTCTTTTTCATTTGTCACATAAATATTTCAGGTATTTTTGTTGTGTGCTTACGCACAGTTTAAAGAAATGTTACTTTTATAAAAATGGAATGCTGTTCCTGGAGTAATGGTTAAAACATGGATGTGACTTTCTTCTAGGACTGAAAGCGTGTGTTGCTTTTAGAACTGGTATTTCACTTTAAATGTGGTTAAATGCAACTGCTGACAGCGAGTGGAAGTAGCTATAAAATGGCCTTGTTATTTACCTTAGGAAAAAAAAGGCCACTGTGACCTTCCTCCCCCAGTCCCTGTTTTAGTGAAATGCTCTTGCTTTAATTCAAAAGACTACAGTACTAGTCATTAAAGCAAGTGCCCCAAGGCGTTTACAAGGATTAAGGTTATAACGAGGTGGGCGCTGTAGAGTGATGGGAAGGAAACAACCCCRGCTCTTGTGGATATACAGTCCAGAGAAGTACCTCAAAACTGGCACCAAGTTTGGTTRTGTGATGTGGCTAATAAGGATATATGGTGAGGTGTCCTTAGAGGACCAAATTCTTATCTYCTTTGCACGATTTTTGTTTTTTAGGTGAAATCAGATGCTACTGTGATGCTGCACACTGTGTTGCAACCGGCTACATGTGCAAATCTGAGCTCAGTGCCTGCTTCTCCAGACTGCTTGATCCTCAGAATACACATTCCCCACTTACTCATGGCTGCTTGGACTCTATTGCAAGCACAGCTGAGATCTGCCAAGCCAAACAAGCACAAAACCACTCTGGCACCACTACCATGTCCACGTTAGAATGCTGTCATGAAGATATGTGCAATTATAGAGGACTGCATGATGTTTTGTCTCCTTCCAGGGGCGATGCTTCAGGTAGGGCAATAAAGCTTCAGAGAAACCCCTCTTCTGGCCGTCAGGCCAGGCAGAGTTAAAAACCTTGTGCATCTGCTGTTATTGRTTTAGTTGTTAATGTAAKTAGAGACACCAGAGGAGAAGTGGGTGGCTGGATGCAGGGGAACTTCTTAGCCAATTAACTTTTTTATCTCATTAATATTGGAAATTTCTCCTGCCATCTTGACATGATTTCTAAGAATCAGTGGCAGCTGTGTTCCTAGTTATTTTGGCTGTTGGGGTAAGAAATGCCATGTTATAAACAGACTTAGAAACTAATTTTTTATTTTACAGGGGTATTTTCTGTAGATACTGCAGGGTGTAGCAGTTGCTCCTTAAACTTATCAGTGTTGGATTTAAGGGAGTTGGTTGTATGTAAATCAGTGTATATATAATTCCTGAAATAAGCTTCCTATCTTTCCCCTTTGCAGGACAAGGGAGCAGATATCAACATGACAGCAGTAGGAATCTCATCACCAAAGTGCAAGAATTGACTTCTTCAAAAGAGTTATGGTTCAGGGCAGCTGTAATTGCTGTTCCAATAGCTGGTGGGCTAATCTTGGTGCTCCTTATCATGCTGGCCTTGAGGATGCTCAGGAGTGAAAACAAGAGACTGCAAGATCAGCGACAGCAGATGCTCTCTCGTTTGCACTACAGTTTTCATGGACATCATTCGAAAAAAGGGCAGGTGGCAAAATTGGACTTGGAATGCATGGTGCCTGTGACTGGTCACGAGAACTGCTGCATGACCTGTGAWAAAATGAGACATTCAGACCTCAGCAATGATAAAATTCTTTCACTAGTCCACTGGGGAATGTACAGCGGACATGGGAAGCTGGAATTTGTATGACCAATTATTTTTTAATCTGAGYTGAACTTACTTTCTGAACTCTTGAAGGCCTTTGGGTTCTGCTGGACAGGAGCACTTTATCTTAAAAACTCTCATAAATCATCTTTGAGAAATAAAGGACCTCTGCAAACAGAATCTTGGATATTTCTTCTGAAGGATTCCAAAAGTTGTCTTATTTGCACAGAGTAAAATACATTCAAATGTATTGTTTGCTTCAGAGTTGTGAAAGCAAAAGTTAGAAGTTGTAAACACTGTCACCAGGGTTATCTGAACTGTAGGGAGCTGAGAACTGAGTTATTATAATAAACTGTATGCAAGCTCCTGTGTTTCCTGACTTATTGTAAAGATTTTTTAAAATATATATATTTTGTCTGAAACTTGCTTGTGACTTTTGTTTTGGAAAATGGGTTTTCTTGTAGGTGATMGTGGAAAACAAATCAAGTATGTGGTAATGCCATGCATAACAATTAGATTCTGGAAGCAGGCTCTTTTCCTACTCTGCAAAGGAATTTAGGTGGGTTATTTGGGGATGAAGGTGGCAGCTTTGTTTTAGACTTCAAGTAGCAGTGAACCCACATCCTCGATTCTTGGCTGTAGCAGTTTGTTCATAACCGCAATGAATTCTTCCAAGGCTTTGTGTGATAACTTTTTCTTCCTCTGTTAATGAAAAAAGACTTTCTTTGTGCAAAATGTGTCAGTAAGTGACTCCTAATTCTTTATAGCTGGTTTTCCTCCCTTGTCTCATAATTCTTGTTTCTAGGATGTGTTTTCCTTTTGTACCTTCTACGCCCAAACTTTTTTTTTTCTGGGAGGAGAGGGAAACCCCAAAACCACACTGCCTGTTGGGTTTGGTTGGTTTTATTCTGTTTATAAACCCTCTGGGCACAGTGGAAAGCATCTGCCTTGCTCTTCTATCATATAGCTAAGTATCATGTGCTTCTTGTTTTGTGTGGGACTGAAGAAACAACACTGTGCTTTAATCTCTGGCTGCTTCTTTATGCTGTTCTTGCATAGGTGGCTTTTCTTCCTGGCCAAYATTTGTGCACTTAGTTGTTTCTTACTCCTTCTGATAGCTGGCTGCACTTATCATTTAATTTATTCAATACTTAATTGCTAAAAACAACCAACCTCTGGATTATTCAAGGAATTTATTGTATTTATTTTTCTTGCTATATTAGACTTTGCCATAATTAAAGTATACTTATGTAAAAGGCTGAAGCCACATCATGGTGAAAGAAGCATCTAAAATGCTGCTTCAGAAGATGAAATCTGGCAAGAGTCTAGTATTCATCTGTGTTTTAAGGAGCTTTAGAAATGCTTCTGCCTCCTGTTCTGGCTGGGAGTTGAGGTCCTACTGCTGCCAGCAGTGAGAAGGGGATGGCACTCACAGGGTTACAACAACCTTGCAGCAATGCTCTGATCCCCTGTGCTGTGATAGATTGCTTTTGGATGTGCAGGCTGAAATGCAAAGGGCTGTAAGCGAAGAAAGCCTGCCCCTCTAAGTCACAGGCTTGTGTTCCTGAAAGTACCCTTAAACGATGTGCCAGGGTTGTTGTGGGAGATTAAGTTGGTCACCTGGCTGTGCAAACAGAGGTACTGATATTGCAAACTTATCCCTACACTCATGTGAGCCAAGTGCAGTGAAAGCCTTGGGAATGCCAAGGTCCCACTATGCCCATGTTTGCARTATTAAAGTGCAGTTTAGAAGGATTTGTATCATCTGTGCACCTCAAGCTGCTGMCCTTTCTTACTACTTCAACGTGCCTGGAGAGCTGCAGAGAATTGTATCTGATTTCTGCCTCTTCCTGCTGCTGAAGTTTAAGAAATTACGTGGCCACAACTTCTCTTGGAATCTGGCCTGTGGTCTTCTGGCTGACCTTTCACAGTGCTGCTTTCCTATAAGAGCTCTGCCCTTCCTTTACACTGATCTCAAAATCTAGGGCAGTTGTCTGCTCTGCCAAGTGTATTATTTTTGGGAATGGCTGACTGGGAACTTGATGCTTGAAAGAGGCAAACCTGAAATACTGTCTGTAGCTGTATCAGTAGTTACTGTGACTAGACAAGTTAGAAAATCTGATGGCTAAGCCTTTTAAGTGCCTTCTCCAGCAATCAGAGGGAGCACGTTGTACAGTCATTGAAGCATCCTGCCACCTTCACCACTCATTTGCCGCTGATTTGAATACATAAGGGCCTACGTATGCTTGCCATTAAAAGGCTAGTAAGACCAGGATGCTCTAATTGGCCCCTTGCTGTGGAGATGTTTTAAAGAAGAAAAGAGCTTGTTTGCCATCCCCTGCAGTCATGGCAGCCGGGCCACAGAGCGCTGGGCTTRCGTTAGCATCTGCCATCTCTGGGATTCTGTTACCTGGTGTGGTACTTGGAGTTTAGGTRTGGTAGCTGATATGGCCTAGGAGTTTCTGGACTATAAGTCTTCTAAGAAAAAAATTAACTCTATCCCAGCCAAAGTCAGGACAGTATGAAATCTGGATTTYCAATTTATTTTAAAGCCTTCATATTCAGGAAATAGTGTTATGAGCTCTGGTGTCTGTCTGGCAGCAGCTATGTGAGTTATGGAAGGAGCCCCAAATCTTTTCACTGAMGCTGCTGACTGCAGAGTCCAAAGGGTGTTGGAGTAAGCAGCAGCCAGCTTCGTCGGTAGGATTTCTGCAGTGGCTGCTTRTACAGCCTGCAGGCCTCAGCACTATTTAGAAAACTTGTGACAAGGAGGSTCCTTAGTGATATTCCCTGGGCTTCCCGGCTGCTGGGTGCTGYACCAGCATGGAACAAAGCAGTCCTAGACAGCCACTTCACCCAGCCTACTGAGGCAGGCAACAAATATTAAACAGCTGAAGAGCCTGGCCAGAGGCTGAAGAGGTGACGCAGTAATCGAAGGCTATCCTTTTAAATGCATTTGAGTTAAGAGCCTGGATTTGCCATTGTGCTAAGCCCTCTCAGGTTTCCCCTGCAGACAATAACAAACACTCCTTTGAAGCCCCTGCAAGCCTGGGAGCCTAAGAAGGACAGACCTCTRCTTCCAACTGAGAAAGTCTCTCGGATTGGAATGAATGAAATCAAATGTCCAAGATTTAATTTAGCATACCCCGTGCCTCTCTCTTTCTCTGATTCTTTCTTCAAAACAATAATGGTTGTAGCTTTTCTTAGGGCCCTGCCGCTGCCGGCTTTGCGAGCCGCTGGGTTGGTATGGCTCCTCTTAACTCCTGCTGAACTGATTCTATTAAAAACCCCTTACTCCGCAGGGGGCTTGACCTTTTCCTGAAATACCAAATGCGTCTGCTTTGGAAATCACAAACTTCTCCTCTAAAGAGCTTGTAAATCTGGTTTCAATATTGAGTGATTACAGGCTGTGCGGAGAGCTTGAAAGCAAGCAGCCACTCCTGGTAGCAGAGCGCTGGGGCTGCGCTGCCGGAGCTGAGCCCGGCTCTCATTTTTCAGCCCGGTGTGTGTTTAGCATRAAGCCACTGACGTCAGCTGATCCAGTTCAGATTAGCGCCGGGGTGACTGGTCAGGCTCTGGTCGCAGGACGCTTGTCTTCTCTTATCAGGACCCCGGAATCCAGTTTTTTGTTGTACAACCACTCGCTCTATTGTAAATCCAGGGATCTCGTTGCAAATGGATGATGCCCTAGAGGCCAAACACCAAAAAAAGTCTGGGAAAAGAGAGAAGTTTTTTTTCTTAGGTGTAATGGATGCATCTGCACCTTCTCTTGCTGCTCTTRTGATAATTAAAACAAGGTGTGAAGAAGGGAAAAAATATCACCAGGCTGCCTGYGTGAGATGGGATGTGCCTGTTAGCTACCAGTCAATGGGGTTCCACAGTGAATAAATGAAAGTATGATTTGTCCTTCTCATTGAAAAGGGGAAGGGATAAGAAGGCAATTTACCAAGAAAAAAAAATCCATGGTCAAAAAAACCCCCCATCATGAAAAGGCACAAGTTGAGTGAATAAAAAAAGGAAGTCTCCAGAGGAGGCAAAGTTGCCTTACTTCTTTTTTCAGTTACTTTCCCACATGGAGATCACTGGAAGCATATTTGTATTGTTCCAGTGTCTGGTCACTTGGCAGAAAAAAAGTCTTCCTTCTTTTTGGTTCTAGCAGCTGCTTGGGGAGGTAGTATTTTAGATCTGTCACTGTGTTTTATTTCTGGGGAAAAACAAGTCGTAGAGAGGTGCTGGTAAAGTATGATTATCTCTTGGGAGGGGCCCAGTGTCTCCAACATTATGAATTCTGGCTCCCTCTAAATAAACACCCAACCTCATTTTCTTTGTTTCACCTCTAACCCTCATCTGCAGCCTTTACAATCCCAGGGGGTGAATCCTGAAGTAAAACAAACTGCGAGGGAAGGAAGCCAGGAGGGAGCCGCAGTGCCTGCAGATTAACAGAGCCTTCTGCTCTCCAGCCAACCTTGACAAAAGGATTCAATCCTGAACTGACCTTCAGGGGGAAAAGCAAAACAAAAACCACCTTGACTTGAACTTTCAAGACCGCAGGAGTTTAGTGCTTGGTTTGATGTCTCCTAAAGGGAGCAGAGAGTTAGAAATGCCAAACACCTGTCTTGCAAACCCAGATCCTGACAATTTATCATGAAATCTGAGCCACAAATCACATGGATTTGAAAAAATTAGGATTTGCTCATCCCTGTTTCTAAATCATTCAGTGTTGCTAGAAGGGCCTAAAAATGTGCTTTTTATTCCCCATTGTGTTTGTCTAGGCAAATCTATAACATTTGGTTAAGCAAATAGTAAGTTCTGTTGAAACATCAATATTTAAATGCAACTTTTCACTGGATAAATATTTCTGCCTGGAAGCMGGTCCTGCCTCCCAGCTGAGCCCTGCTCTTTTCCCTGTAGGCAGAAAGGAAGAGAACAAGTCAGCCCTGACTTTATAAAAAAAACACACTGGCATGAATAAAGGGTGACTCAATTTWAAAAGAAATTTTTTATTGAAACTGAAATGTTAGGGTATTTTTCTCTTTCTAATTATCACACTACTTAAATATATCAACAGCTGTGCAGTTGATAAAAGTGAGTGATATGTATTGTTTCACTCCCCCTTGGCTAKGGGCTGTGTTTAAAAAATACTGACCTGTGACAGCATGTTAAGAATGGAGCCTCTCCTGTAATTGCTTTTTTACCCATTAGGTTAAAATTTCAGAACAGTGTCTGTGGAGCAGCAAGGTGATGAGCACTTGCCTTTCTCTTAACATTCATTTTTACCTGTTTTCCAACAACAAAAAAAAAGGTAGAAGTGGCACTGTGATGAACTAGCATCTGTTGGAGAGGCTCTGGGGGGCAGGGGACTGTCACCCTGGCAGTGCCAGTGGTGTAGCCAGGGTGGCTGCTGAGTGCCAGGCTAGTCTCTGCTTTTGGGATCTTTTCACTCCAAAGGCCTGCAGGTTGCAGATGTAAATCTTCTTGTCMCTCGGGAGGAAAATATTGGTGCACTAAATCTCCTCCTGGCACTYGGCTGTGACAATGRGGAGGGAGGAACAGYACAGGCTCAGGGTCCTGCCCAGSCTGGGGATGCTTGTATTGGTGTGCAAATCAGAGCTTGTGTCAAGCAGGTTGCTTTGAAATGCTCAATTTGTTGAGTTCTGGCTGTGAAGTAGCTATTTCATCAGTGCAAGATTTATGAACCAATTTTTTATGGCTATCCACAATGGCTTAGCTCCAGCAGGGTCCCAGGCATTTTTATGAAGTGCAGTGGGYTCCAGAGGTAGAGGTGTTTTACATTGTTCTGGTATTTTAACCCAGTGGGCTGAGGCCTCTATCCTGCAAATACTTRAGGGTGTGCATAATTCATTCCGGTCCCAGGGGCTGTTTTGTCTCTGCTGCTGGCAGGGCTTTGCTGAGCTCYACACTGGGCACCTGCTCTTGCAGTGGGCTTGTTGTTGAGGAGCTGCAGCAGCTCTGGGGGAGTCCCTCCTGGCCATGGCATTTGCTTTGCTAAAGCATGGAAGGGATTGAGAGTTAATGCCAGCATTCTGACATAGTCACACCACTGGTGGCCATCGAGTCAGTGTTTTCCCTTGAGCAGTGACCTGGCTGTGTCTGGTGATGGGGCAGCAAAAGCCCACACTGGACACAAATCAGTGTGGMTGTGTGTTTGTCTGGGCAACATCTCACCTGGCTCTAGAGCCTTGTCCTTGTGTGGCTGGCCCTTTCTGCAGGTGGTGTAGGGAGGAGCACCCCAACACTTTCCATCACCCAAAACCTTTTATGCTTCTGTGCACAAAAAATCGTGCCTGCTAAGCCTGCAGAGGATCAGCTCTCCAGGTCTACCCAGGGACCAAAGCTGTGCTCTCAGCCATTATCCCCTCTGTCACACACAGTGCATGATGGTCAGGGTTTTAATTACATGAATGCACGCAATAATTTTTTTTTTTTTTTTCCACAAAACCTCCTTATTGAATCTCCCTCCCAACCATCTGAGTCCCAGTCTGGCTGCAATCTCTCTGCAGCTCTTCATCTCATGTCCTTGCTCTGGCTCTCCCTCCCCTGGATGCCTTTCTCTGCTCTGCTCACAGGGCTGGAGGTTCAGGGCGCCCTGCCTGTGCTGGAGCAAACTCTCCCTGGCAACAGGTACTGTTCCCAGCCTCCCCAGCTGTTATCAGTCCTCAGTAACCTTTCCCTTATTTGATTTTTTTTTCCCTGGGGGACTCTAGGGGACAACCACAATCACRTTTCTTCCAACCCAATTCTACCTGACTGTTCAGTAGTGGGAGAGCAGATAGGAGAGTGGTTCCCTCATGRCAGATTCCCAGGTGAGAGAGCAGAGCCAGTCTCCACTAACTAGCAGTCTCCTCTCAGGATGGGACAGGCCCAAACGTGGGCCTTCATAAATAAAAAGTACAAAACACTCTCTTGTTAGTGATTTTTTGTGAAGCTTTTGTATCAGAAGCTGGAAACACTTTCTGCATCAACAGATGACAGAAATAAATTTTGTTTGTTGTAGTTTTTAAAAAATGCACCAAATTTGGGACCTGCTCAGACATTAATTTGTCATAAAGCAAATGAAACTTGCCATATGTTTTYGGTTTTTTTTTAACATCTTGTACTGAAGCATAACATTTCTAATTGTGTTTATAGRTTGGGTTAAAATTGCTTTACAGCAGCTTTTTGCTGTGGGATGGATTGGTTGTGAAGTTTTGTAATCTCTGCCTTCATTACTTGCTGTGTTATCTGTCCTGATTGCTGCTGTGCTTTACTGACTGCAGGATAATTTTGTGTGTAGAAAGGTTGTCACCCTTTGCCTCTCTGAACTGGACTTTGTCTCTGTATATCTGCTGGGGGCAATTGGCACTCCTCTCTTTCTCCTGCAAGGGAGAGGGACCCCCATGGCCCCAGGGACTTRTGCAGCCTTCTGGGTCTCTGACCCATTTCTCGGTGCCCCCCTCGCTGCCCCCACTGTGTGAAGCAAAACACTGGTGGTGTTTCTGCTGGCATCTTGCAGCTTCCAGGAGAGCTGCAGGCTCCAGGAGGAATTTTATGGCGAGCRCCTTATCATAGGTTATGGCTGAACATACACAAGCACTCCCAGTGACCAGTGTAATCCACTCTTTACTGGCATAATTTGACTTTATTTTTTATTTACACAGGGAGGCTTGGGTGGAGTGTTATGTACATGGTATCAGAAAAACAGTCTGCTGCACCTCGGGGCCRCACACGTGCGGGAGCCAGGGCTCCACAGCCCTTGGTGCGGAGCGTCTCCACACGTGGGGAGCAGCCASCTTTCTCCTGAGTGTCTGAGCAAGCAGGGTGTAGTGCCCCAGTGATCTCCAGTACATGGCCAAACACTCAGAGACAGTCCCTGTTTTACAGTGGCAATCGATGAGTCTGCAGGAGTCCCGAGTACAGCAGCGAGCGGGTGCCCGCTGAACGTGCTCTGATAATCTCTTATCAAAGCAGTGGATCCCTCCTGGGACTGCACCCTATCTACCTATTAATATTTGATCATTCATGAGCAGCTTGCAAATTYGTAATGAGTAATGAAATATCCTGGGAGCTGTTTGCTCACAAATAGTTCCCAGAGTATTTCATTACGGATGGCAAATTTGTAAGTATGCGGTTGCTGGTATTGGGATTCCTGAGTTGTCTGCTCCTGAGGAAAGTGCTGCTGCAGGACAGATGGACTGGTATCTGCTTGATCACAGCTGGGGATGCTCTCAGTGGTTTTTTTGTCACAGTGGATAAAAACATCCAACAGCAAGATTACAGGGATCTGCTAYATATATTATTGAGTGAAAAAAAAAATCAGAAATACAATATACAGGGGTAGTTTCCAGTCTTCACCTGAGTATCTTATCTCACTGGTTCCTTCCACAGCCACACATTTTCCTCAGCGGCCCACCTGGACTCACAGACACTAAATAAAATTTTCCTTGATTTTTGTAAGCATTTTACCTACAGCCTTCTAAAAGTCTGGTACAGTTGAACAGCAGTAGCACCAGTGAAATATGGGGTTTCAGAACAGGACAGTGGAGTGCAGACAGAAAATCTCACTGGGAGTTTTTGCCCAGACCAAGGTGGAAGAATTTGGCACAAGGGGAAGATAAAAGCAGGCAAAAACCTATTTCTTCTTCCGAAATATCCATATATGCTGTACAAAATTAACATAAATAGCAGCAGATGAACTTATCCCAGCACTGTAACACAACATGGACAAGTTGGCTTTTATCCTTCAGTGCTCTCATGGCATGTGGAGGCTTTTGTTGCAGACTGTGGATGACTGCACTGGGCAAGGATCTGATGGGATGGTTGCAGCCAGCATGAGGAAGCATATGAGGTTGAACTCAATTGCCTGGAGCTCTTTGCTGATCCTGCATTACACAGCATCTGAATCAGGGGGTTGGGCCTCGTGGTGCTGTGCTCCATGGGCACTGCACCAGGCATCACCCCCAAAGCAACTCCCAGAGAGGGGCAAATCCTTCAGCAGAGCCAGCAGCAGTGGGAGCCACTGGGYGCACAGCACAGGCAGGTGTCTGCCAGCAAAATATCAGCTTTTTRAACAGGCCAGCTTGCAGAGAGAGCACAGAGATAACACCATACCTTGGATTTAATACCTAACTGCAGGCTGCAAAGGCTGGTAGACTGTGCTTGGGGCCAGCCTGGGTCAGATTGCCTTGCRGGGGCACTGTCACTGCCACTGCTGTCACTAAACAGTCCTCTGGATATTGCATAAGTGAACGCTGGACCAAAGGTCTCCTGTCTCTCAGGAAAGCATCTGACTTGGTGAGCTTTGGGTTAAACATACTCTAAAACACATAAAAATATGTATTTGAAAAATTTATAAATAAAGTAATCTTAGTCTTTTGGCTGCTGATGAGGATTATATAATTATTTTTTGTATTGGTAGTAAATAAATTATTTTATAATTGTTTAATGTTTCTRTATGATTAAGAACATATCAAATAGAACCTGAGTGGAGTGCCCTGTCTGGCTGMCCATGCACTCATTCTTTGCTCTTCTCCTTGCTTTCTCTGGCCAATCCAAATGTTCTCCAGCTAGGAAGAAGACTTCAGCTCTCAAGAACTTTTCAGGTCCATTCCAGATATGAGCTACAGATTCCCACCAAATACGGGATRTGGGAATGGGATCCCAAATATGGGATGACTATGTGCAGAGGTACCTGTATATGCAGAAGCATGTGTGAGAAGCCATAGGTCTGTAGGTGTGTACTTCCCAGGCCAGGATGTGTGGCAGCAGCCCCAGTTCTCMAGATCAGCCTTTGAGATGATCCATGTTCCTCCCAGGAGAGTTGTTTCCCAGGGCACCATGTTTCTGGGSCATGCCCTTACAGAAGGCATCCATGCAACTGATCTTTCCAGGGCTGATGTGGACTTCTCCTGGGTGCTGGTAAGCAATCTGCTTTGTGTTGTGGAAAACTCTTTACCCAGAGCAGACCAGCCCTCTTCTGTAAACAGGTTAGAGAAACTTTTCCCCCAGAGTCTGCACAAACTCAGRAATTATTCTTTGAGGTTTCCTTCCTTTTTTCCCCATCAGTCAAGAAATGTTCCCATTATTTCTTAAAAATAAGAAAAAGTACTTAAAATGCTGCTCTAAAATTATGTGTGGGAAAACCCCTACTCAGCCAGAGGAGGAAACAGTAGAGACATAGCAACAATTACTGCTGAGTCTGTTTGTTTGTTCTCCCCAAAACAAGAATGAAGAATGGGATTAAATACAATTAGTCACCAGCCACTGGTGATGGAGAGGATGCTGCTGAGTCACAACCACATTCAGCTCTGTCCCCAGAAAGGTCAGTGCCAGCTCAGGGTGGGGGAGCCAGGCTGCAATGGCTCCTGCACCCCCTCTCCTTAGGGACAGTGTCCCCAGGATTGGGGTGCTGCAGGGGCAGGTGCTGTTCCTACCACCTACTGCCCTGTGTGTGCCAGGGATGATCAACCCTCCAAAGGCACAGGATTGCTGCTCTGTGGGATTTCTCTGCTCCCTCTGGGTGTAGCCACACTGGTSTTTCTGTTCCAGCTTCAGCAGAGTGCAGGAAAAGCCACTTCCTCTCTGCTGTCCGAAAAATTGCAGCTGCAGATGGCACAGGTCTAGAGAGGCAATCAGACACTCTGGAGGAAGGGACCTGAAGGAATCTTTCTAGTCTGCTGTGCATAAAGTGGATTTTTAAGAACCTGTTCCAGTTGGTGACTGGGATGACTCCCAAGCAAATACGTCTTACCTGAGACTTTCCTGCCTAGTGAGTGTGCAATGTTATCACACAAGCATCTCTWGAAACCTCTCTCTGTTTTCTCTGCTTTGTCCCCTCAAGGCAAACAGATGGAAGTTTAATCYTCTCCCCTTAGTGTCTCTGGATTGCAAAGCCTTTGTCAAAAGGGAGCCTGAGATCTTAAAACCTAATGCTTTTTCCTAGATATTGAGATAATTGCTATGAGCTAGACACAAGGAGAATAAAGAAGCCAGGCTAGGCAAATGGGAAATGGCAGGAAGTGAGAACTAGATAATGGAAAAAGTAGTTCAAAATTATTTTCTTCATGTCTCCGTATACTGATTTGTTGCTAGAACAAATGGAAATGAGCTTAATGGATTCTTCTCTGCTCTGAAGGTTTGAGAATAAGTGCATTGAACTTMTGCCAAATTAGGGAAGAGTCTGGCCGTTTCCTAGCCAAGAAGATGAGAGAACAGCAAACCAAAAGAAATAAGAAGTCTTTCCTGTTCCAGATTTCTAATAGGTTAGGAAGCAATGCAGGTAGATGTAACAGAAACTGGGATGACTCTCTTCCAGCTCTCTTCTCACTGGAAAGCAGCTCAGATGTAAGGCATTTACAGCCAGGCATAGGGGGGAAGCAAAGCTGAGTGGCTTTGGGATGGATTGTCTTTAATTAGGTGATGGTGTGACTGGCTTGGCTGGACTCTAATGATGGCCCTTTCTGCAGGGGGGTGTTGAGGGACCTGACACCCCTTCCAGTCACTCTTCCAAGGTGCTGAGGTCCTGCAATGGCTCTCATGCCTGGGATGGCTTTTCTCATCAGAGACTCTTTGGAAAGCAGAGGTTCTTCACAGTGTGCCTCAGTGTGTGCTCACACTCATGTGAGTATGTGGAAGTCAGAAAAACAATAAAAGCCATGCAGAAGATTTTATTTTCCAGACCAATTTACTGCACACATTTTTTTATTGTTAATCTATTATTTGTGCAGCTTTTGCCGTCTGAATAAAACAAATGACCATAGATGGCTGTCAACTGATGCTTTCTCCTGAACAGGAAGAACAGCAGCCCTGGAGATGCTTGGGCAGATATCTGTTGCTGCAAACCAGCTTTGTGGTATTGACCAGCAAGACAGCAGCAATTTCTGCATCTCAAGCTCTGTGAGAGATCATGTCCTTATAAATCATGGCTGTGGCCTTGTTTAATCCTCACTGTATGCAGCCAATAACAGCAMGACTCTGGATATTTTCACTTGTCAGATGGGGATCACATTCTTGCAAAAAATGTCCTGTCTGAAACAACCTCTGGAGAGTGTTGCCTGTGCAGAGAGAGAGTGAGGGGCAGGTCCCTTCACCCCTGGGTCCCCAGCAGTATTTGCACGCCACGTGCCCTATGGTTTGGTGAGCTCCAAGAAGGACCTCAGGGTTTGGCTATCTATCCCCRTCAAGAAGTGATGAGCAAAATGGAAGCAACTAATTCAAGTGTTTGGTAATAGTGTTATGAGTAAGAGTACTTTTGTTGCATGGAAAATATGTTATT
>CADDXX010000176.1:619316-631673 GCA_902810485.1 Alauda arvensis
TAGCAATGCAAGGGAAAGTAAATACTTATTAGCCCCAAGGAGCATCCTGTTATCTGTATGAAAAATAAACGCATTTATCTCGGCACCACACTTATCGAGGCACCACCACCATGGCTCTGGCTGTCAGAGGTGGTGTGCTTACTTCACCCAGATGCTGGCATCATTACCATGTCTGGCAGAAAACAGAAGAAACCTCACTGATGCTGCTGGGTGTAAAACTGGTCTGAATGGCCAACTGGACCTTAATATTCACCTCAGCTGGTGCCAGAACACCAGCCTGTCACTAACAGCTAGGGCAGGTTTTAAGTACCACTTAGCAATATGCTATTTATTTTATGTGTAATATGGTACATTATATAGCCCCCTTTCCCTCCTGGCCTTCTGAAATACTTTTGAAGATCTCATTAGCTCTGTTGCAAAGACAGTGGGCACTTAGATTATAGGTAGCTGGGATGTGTTGAAGGCCTCTGGAACAAAGATGGCAAAGGATTTTAGTCTTTTCTTTAAGATCCAGATGACAGTTTTGCTGAAAGCTGTTGTGGTTTCATGTTTGGAGGTGCTAAAAATCCCCGTGGTTACAGGGTGGGTGGCAAGTGCTCAACATTTCTGGATGTCAGGCCAGGCATGTTCTCACTGGCCACCTCTCTTCAACCACCTCCAAATGATTCCCCAATTTATTGCCACTTGAGCTTCAGCCCTGCCTTAGAGGTTCTCCATTAGTGGTATAATGAACTGATACAATGCTAAGTCAAAGGATTCAGAGCTAGTGTGCAGTAAACATAAACATATGTTTAGCATTGGGTTATAAACTACTGTAGCCAAAGTGGGCAAGTGTTACAAACTTCAAACACGAAACAGATGCAAGTTAATTAGAGGCATGAAAGTGATGACAATAGAAGTGAGCTGTAGCAAGGAAATGAAATGTTAGTTTAGGCAGAATTTGCTGCAGCTCTGCCTTGCACTGGAAATGCCTGCAGTCTCTGCTGAAGGTAGGAGGGCAGAGATACACTTTATTGGGACAGCCAAGCATGTTGTCCATACGTCAGAAATGTCAGTCACTGCTGAGTGAATGTGTGAAGGAAATACAATCTGACAGGCTTTTGAAAGCTGGGAATTTGCTTGCCATGAGGTCACAGAATCAAAGAATCGCAGAATAAGCTGAGTTGGAAGGGGCCCACAATGATCATCAAGTCCAGCTCCTGGCCCTGCACAGGGCAGCCCCAAGAGTCACACCTTGTGCCTGAGAGCGTTGTCAAAAAGCTTCTTGAACTCTGTCAGGTTTGGTGCTGTGACCACTTCCCTGGGGAGTCTGTTCTAGTGCCCAAATCACCCTCTGATTGGTGAAGGACCTTTTCCTAACATCCAACCTAAACCTTCCCTGACACAACTTCAGGCCAGTCCCTCTTGTCCTGTCACAGGTCACCACAGAGAAGAGATCAGTGCCTGCCCCTCCTCTTCCCCTCACAAAGAAGTTGTAACTGAAGTGAGGTCTGTGCTCAGTTTCCTCCAAGTTGAACAAACCAAGTGACTTCAGGCACTCCTCACACAGCTTCCCTCAAGGCCCTTCACCATCTTTGCTGTCCTCCTTTGGACACCCTCTAATTGCTTGATGTATCTGAAGCTGGACTGCRACAGAATCCTRGAATGGTTTGGAAAGGGACTTYAAGGATCATCTAATTCCAGCCCCCTGCCATGTGTGCCAGGGCTAACAGTGCCAGTGTGCCATGAGAAAGCTGATGTCCCACAGTGTGGGCATCCCCTGGCAGAGGGTTCCTGGGCTCTTCAGCCAGTGCTGTGGCCACAGCAGCCATGCAGCATTCAGGGGCTCAGTGCTGCCTTTCCCCTCAAACTTCCCAGCCCATGTTCCCTGCCATGAGAGAGTTCCAGGCCCTGGCCAGRGGTTGGTAGGTGCCCAGCTGGTGACATGAAAGAAACAGAGGTCCTTCAACAAGGTTAAGCAACCCTTGTGACTGCAGGGCTGCCTGCAGTTCCAGGGTCTGTCCCTGCCTTGTTCTTGGCTTTCCTCTTCCCTATCACTGTGGACAGAAGATTTAGTGACTCTTCTTGGAATAAATCTTCACTGTAGTTGCTTATACTCTGCTCCTTTGCCTATCATCTGAGTAGTCCTAAAAGCAGTGGTTTGAAGAAGTTTTTGTTTTATTAGGTCCTTGTGAGCTGGTGTCCTCCCAGGCCATGCATGTTTCCTTGGTTTGCATGGAGATTGTGGAAGAAGAGGGGTATTTGGTGTTGGAAGAAGAAGAAAAATCCCAAATAAATGCCTTAATAACAGTAGCTCTGAGGTAACTACAGAAGCCTTGGGTATGTTTGTTCCCTTAGTCCCAGATGAGCAAGAGCATGTGTGCCTCTCAGTCCTGTGCAAGCCTGTGCTTCAGCAGACAGAGTGTCTTTGTCCTCCTGTAGTGCTGCTCTTATGTTCTGCCCTYCAACATGTTCTACACCTCTGCCTCAGACAGACTGGGAGCCAAAAGGGCTACCCACAAAGCAGATGGTTTAAAATAGCTGCCCTGACAAAAAGAGCAYTGCTGTTCAGCCTCTCCTCTTGGCTCCCGTGGGCACCAGTGCTGCTGCTGGTTGTTGTGCCCATACCAACATTCACCAGCAACCTCCTGGCTCCCAGGGCCAGCAGCCTGCTCAGAGCTCTGCTGCTGGGGCACTGCAGCCCCTGCCCTGCCTGCTCARCCCAGCAGCATCACTGTGTCCCTCCAGAGCTCTGTCCTGCCATCACACAGGACAGAGCAGAGGGGCTCACCCCAGGCCAGTCCAGCCCCACGCCTCAGCACCCCCACGCAATTTAGGGCCTCAGAGAGGCACTTGAGGGATTAACTGCAGTAAAAGTCCTCCTCTAAATGAGAATTTCAGGTTGGGACCTGAAACKGCAGCAGTTTGGAAAGCACCCAGTGGCTGTGCTGTCAGGGAGTGTTCACAGGCAGTAAAACAAAACCGTTGCCTAATTACAGTTTCACCAAGGGGCACCGCAGCGCTGGGGCATTAACTCCGTGCGCATCAACAGCGATGGGCAGGGGCTTGCCAGCAGAGTTCTGCCTCCAGGACATCCACAGGTAACCGTGTCACGGTGCCATCCAGACGGGAGACAGCTGCTCCCTGGAATTACAGCAACATTCACTCATTCACTACCMAATTACTCGTGGTGGGGGCAGGAATTACACCTAAGTGTTATCCAGCCCTCCCTTCACCGCGGGGAAAGTCTGGGATTGGGAACATGCACACCACAGCAGAGTAAGGCAGGAATAAAAAAGGGACTTCCCACCATTTGTGGAAGTTGAAATTGAAACAAACAGAAAAAATCATCAGCCCAGGGAAGGTTGTAATTACTCTATAATCAGCTACTCAGGTAACGAAATCACACRCTGGCACAGTGCTAACAGGAGGGACTCAGCTGTCAGAGAAGCACAGATTAAAGTGGGGAAGCTTGGATATTGGTGCTTTTATTTGTGGAATGCTTTTCCCCTTTAATTATTTTAGACAAGATGATTAAAAAAGTAAAAAAGAAAGCCAGATTGCCCGAGATCACTGTCTCAGGAGGAAGGCTGGGGMCATGGGCTGGTGGGGATTTCTATCCACACCAAGCTGTTCCTCAGGGCTGGGTGCTTTGGTCCCAGTTCTGCCCTGGCAGGGCACAGGCAGGGACAGGCTGCACTGATGAGGGGAGCTCTGCATGGGCATGGGCTGGCTGGGGTGACACCCTGCTCCCAGTGCCTGCTGGCTCTGGGAGGATGTGCCATGCAGGAGTGGCTGCAAAGCACACGTGTGAACAGGGAGAGGGTGCAGAGCCTTGTCTCAAAACTCAGACTTACGTGAAATTTCTAATGCCATGAGTTAGTGCTGTAAGTTAGTTACATCCTTCAAATCTTAGGTAAAAATAAGTAGTTTGGTTAGAACTTCCAGGTGGTGTGTGCCAGGTAAAAGAGTGCAGCAATATCACCCGTGGTGAAGCATTGCCACGCAAGTAATAATGAAATGCAACTCCTTACCCAAGGAAGGGTTACTCACATGGGCAAGGGAAAGAACTGGAAATGCTCTGCCACAACGGTGCAAGGTCATATTTCATTTCTGYAGTGTTTTCTCTCCTCAGGAGGCAGCCAGCAACTAAAGCAAAGCTCTAGTCTCTGAAGAATTCCCTTAWTAAAATTTGCCCAGCTCCTTTGCTGCTCCAAGATGTCTCTTAGGAACTGCTCAATTAATACAGAAGGTGTTTTGCTTTGTGTATATGAATACTTTTTATAATTTTTTAATTGAAAATTATCTTTTCCTTCCCACCATCCCTTCAGGTCAGGATAGATGTTGTTTGACATAGAAAGGATTTTTTGGCATTTTGAATTAAACCTTCCTGACTTTGGCAAAGAGCGRCTGCAGGGCCAAGATAACCAACAGGGGCTGATTTGGTGACTTATCTCCCTRGTTCAGTCTCAGCAGCACTGCCTGCTACAGAGCTTTGATAACTGCTGCTGGACACCCCACAAAGCAAGAGTTTAATTGTCTTTCAGGATGTTTTTCTATCAGCCACTTCTCTGCAGTTTGATAAGTTCTGYTGCTTTGGAAAAGCCTTCAGACTTCCTGACAGGTCTGAATTTGGTCTATGAGRAGCATGGGTGGCCCTGAGGCCCCTCACCCCTCAGCTGCCCCACAAGTGGTGCTGATGCCCCAGYTGCTTGCTCAYCCCATCCKTGGCTCCCTATGGAGTCCACCRGTGGGAAAAACAAACAAGTCTRTACAAGACTGSCCAGATTCAGAGGGGGCAGCTGTGRAGGATTGCTGGAGGGACTGAGCTYGAGAGAAAGACAGTAACATTACCCCCCATTACGCAGTAAAATTACCTGGCCTAAATATTACTGAATTTGCCCTAGCAGTGACTAAGTAATGTTTTGAAAGATTTTTTTTTTTCCACTCAGAGAAATATGAAAAGAGCARTTTAAAATTGCTTCTATTTCTTTGTATGGCAATCTGAAAACATCAATGGTCAAACTCATCATAACTGGATTTAAAAGCAGCCTCAGTAGTAAGAAGCCTTTTTATCTCCAGCTCTTTCTTAATGAGGGTTTGTGGTAGTGAAACCCTCTGKTGTGCAGCCTCCCTCTCCTTGGGTYTCTSTGGARCCCCCACTGTCTYCAGGTGAAGGCTGCCCAGARTAYTTAGGGGTCTTTYCCAGCCTAGYCAAGTTWATACACCCAAGGACCCAGCAAGGGGATTAGGTGACACACTGTTTAACTTTCAGTTTGTTGTKCAAAGCAAAAAAGGCTTTAAAAAGTCATTAGTAGGTATCACTGCAGAAGGAATGCCTGCACTAGCTGCCTTTTATGACCTGCATCTCCTCAGCAAGCTGGCCAGGTGAACATTTCTGGGTAGTGTCTGGCTCCAAGACCTCTGCTTCTACAGAGGAAGTACAACACGGGTTTGAGTGGCATCACTTCTTGCTAGCCAGGGAGTATTCAGAGCTTACCTGAACAGAGCTGCCTCTGGGACTGCAGGACTCAGGTTATCACAGGTTTGTATTCCTCACCCATTTCTTCTCCCCTCTGGGAGACAAGAAGGGTGTTAGCTTTAGCATTATCATGGCTTTGGTGCCTTGGATGTTTGCTCTTTAGGCATCACACTTTTCCATAGCTACTCTAGGGATGTCATCAAATGGGTCACAGTCACTTCTGAGCCAGGCTGGATTTATGCAGGTGAAGAAGAGAAGCTCCACTGCTCAGTGCCATTTCWACTCAGACCTGCACAAAGTTTAGCAGGACATGAACGTCAAGAGCTGAATTTGGATCTGCTGGCCAAGGCTTTGATGTAATGTTTGCTCTGCAAAGAAACTCCTCTGATATAAACTGAGTGAAAGTATCCTGTCTGGCTGAGTATAACTGGACATATTCTCTGCACAAGCTGTGTTAAGCTTTGACTTAGAGTCTAACAGCTCTTAATGTCTCTCCTAAGCTTTCCTGTTGAATGTTTGCACCATTTCAGGAGAAACAGGGATTATCTAACTGAAATAGCTTTGATAGATTTGAAGGCTCCAAAGATCAGCTGACTTACAAAGGGAAAAGAGAGTATTTAAAACCAAAGCAAGGGTTACTCTRAAGGYTCATTCTTTATTTGAAGACAGCTTAGGAATGATTTAACAGGGTTAACTTCAGAGAGAAATATCCTGAAGTCCTCTAGGAGACGTATTCTTGCAAGATTGCCAGCTAGTTTATAACTGAGATTCCTCATTCTCCGTGGGGGTAATTACTGCAGCTGGGTTGGAAAGGCTTCAGTATTAAAACAGCAGTCAGTGAGCTACTGAACACAAGCTCAAATCCACAAGGAGATTCTCAAAGCCTGAGCTGATTAGAGCAGAATAAATCTTGGACTGGATTGCCTGTCCCTGCCGTAATGTCTTGCACTAAGGGGGTTATGGTATGAACAGGGGTAGGCTGGAGTGAGCGTGTCATGCATTTTATCTGAGAAATGAGCTTTCCTTTTTCTGGGAGCTTGCCTGAAAGAGCCACTTAAAGTGAAAGCCCAAGGTAAGGAATTCAASACCAAGATATGTAATATCCAACAGCAACATATTAAAACGAACCAAAAAACCTCCAACCCCCCAACTTTTCTTTCTCCATCAGCCATGAATATCCTGAGTTGGAAGGGACCCACAAGGACCCCCAAGTCCAGCTCCTGGCCCAGCACAGGACAACCCCAAGAATCACACCATGTGCCAGAGAGCACTGTCCAAAGACTTCTTGGATGCTGTCAGCTTGGTGCTGTGACCACTTCCCTGGGGAGCCTGTTCCAGCATTTGACCACCCTSTGGTTGAAGAACCTGGCTGAAGAGCCAAGTGACATGTTTTCAGCAATGCATTCTTGGCAATTGCTTGTCTTCAGTAATTCCAGAGTAAAAATCCACACACTTTAAGGCCTGTCAGTGCTTCTGCAGCTCTCACTCCTCTGCAGGGGTTTGCTCAGTKCTGTCTTTCCTGCCCTGTGGGATGTCTGGAGGGTGGTCCCAGGTTCCTGGGCTGTGGGCTCAGCCATGGTGTGTCCCCAGAGGGGTTTCACAAGGAGCTGTTGCATCGCTCTGCTCCTGCTCTCAGTCACATCCTCTTGTGGTGACTTCCCCAGCCCATCACCTCTCTTGCTGACAGCAGCACCAGGAATCCCTGATCCAGGCAAAGAGGTATTTTCTCCTTCCTTTGGCATCGTGGAGCTGCGGGGTGGGTGAAAAGGAAAGGGAGGGAGCACCTGGGAGTTACTGCACTGCAGGTTGGGATTTGAACTCAGAACACTTCAAACATAGAGATATAAGTGACAACACATTTTTTTTTCAAATTCTGCTGCAGTGCTGGGTGCTGGTACATGTGCACTTCAAGAGCACTTGTTTAGGGAACTCTGAAAGAACACACACCTCAGCCTCTACTCCCCTTTTCAGTCTGCTTGTGTTCATTGGTTAACCTGAGCAAGTATAGTTTATCTGCACAGAAACCACAAAAGAGTATTTTTTCATGTAATTGGCTGATATATATCACCAATCACATTCTGAAAGAAACAGTTAAAGAAATAATTTTCACTTTTATGTTTAAGCTTAGAGACATAACTGGAAAATTATTACTAGGGAGGAGAGACTAAATGCCATCAAACTGGAGACACATGAAGAGTTTGTCTGGATGTGGGCATGGTCTTTCTGAAGCCTATTTGGAGATTTTTTTCTTGAGAACATTGATGACTTCTGCCATGTCCAGCTCTCCCTGGCAGTTTCCAAAGTGCCCTGTGACTGTAGGACATGTGCTTTCCAAGGAGCCCTTTTCTTAGGGACCATTTGAATTTCAAAAATATTGTTCCTTAAGCAACAAGAAACAGAAGTCAAACATGAAGCAACAAATGTTTCTGACAGAAGCAGCATGGTGAGCAGTTGGGAGTTTGGAGGGTGCCTGTGCTCCACCCACTGCAGGCCAGGCAAACTGGGAAGGATTTACAGCCTGATGTATTCTCAGAGGCTGTTTCAGCATCCTCACTYGAATTTCCCATCCCTGGCCCAAAGAAAAGGCACTTTCAGGTCTGAGGTTGTTGGCTGCATTTCCAGCAAAGCCCTCTGCAGCCCCTGGCCACCTGAAGCCAGACCAGCAGCTGGTACTGCCAGCAGGGCTCTAGCAGAGTTAAGAGGCTCACTTGAGCTTTTGGCTGGTGAATAGCTCATTCCCTTTCTCTTACTGTGGGATCAGGAAGCAAGTCATAACAAATACCTGTGTTTGAACAACCCCTTGTTTTCAAAAGCTGGAGCAATTGTGATGAATTGAAGTCGTTGACTAGTGGATCCCAGGGCAATCATTGTAGAAAGGAAAGGGTTTTTTCCCCTCTTAGGCTTCTGGGAAAGCTGACAGTGCAGTGTGTGTCAAAATAGCTGCCATTTTTACTCTCCAGCTTTATGGTTTGSTGAGATCTTGCAGGGTTAAGTCAGGCTTAGGACCTTATAGCTAGTGAGGYTTTGGTCCTTCTCTTGAACTGCAATTGGAGCTGTCAGGGAGYATTGGACAGAAGAGCCTTTTTATTCCTTTTATCAGAGGCTTTTGGATGGCAGCATGCCAAAAGTCATGCTGCAGAAATGCTGCTGATGGGGTGGGTCTGATGGCTTCCTGGTGGGATGGGGCTCAGCCCTGATCCTTCTTGCCAGGGCTGCTGGAAATGCCTTTCCATGGCTCTGCTACTGAGGCTGTCCTTCCCTTGGTAAGCAAGAAAAATCTCCCACAAAAGGAAGCTTGCTCATATCACATCTCAGAGCTTATCATGACTCTGGAGAAATATCTCAGTCACTGCAGCCCTCATTGCACTGGGCTAACAGCTATGAGCACCGTTTTTACAGGCATGTGTGGAAGTTTGGTATCTGGTTTTTTTTTTATTATTTTTTTTTGTTTGGTTTGGTTTTTCCCTTTAAATAAAATTCCCAAGGTCTCAGCTATGCTCTGATGCTCTATGAGAACATTTTTGAACTCCTAGAATTGTTTACTGAACAGGAAAACCATTTCTTACCCAGTTCCAACTATGCCTGGAGCTCTGTGGAGGCATTGCCTATGAATCCTGGAACAACTTCACCTTCTGGAAACAGTGCCTGTGGAACCCTCTTTTATTCCTTTTCTTTTTTTTTTTTTTTTAATCTTCAGGCCTGTCATCCAGCTTTGTGAACTGCAGRCATGATGTTTCCTATCATTTTAAWAGAGGCTGTTCATTGAAAGATATAAAAGCATAAACAAAAAGTTCATGTTTGTTGGCACGGTTTTAAAATGCAGACATCTGGGTTAGAGATGTGAGAAAATTGTAAAGAATTTGAAAGGTTCAAAGGCTCATGTTATTAAAGTTTTAATAATCTCCTTTTCTGCCTAGCCCCAGCCCCCTGCTAGTCTTTGAATCTTGAAGGAAAATGCCGTCTGAACAAGATTATAGTTAATTAGGGTAGGATCTTCTCTTTGAAAGCCTGTAGGAAGCTGTCCTGCCTTTTTATATTTCAGACTAGAGTGAACTGTGTGTAGGAGGAGATACATGGCAAAAAAGCACTTGAGTGCAATGTTTTAATTTAAAGACTCCAGGGGCTCTGTTAAGTTTCTATAACACAGATGATGGTATTTTCACAATCACTTTGTTATGTAATCCCTGGAGAAATAATTCACCTGAGGTGAAAATCACACCTTGTAGAGTGGGCCAGGGAGGGCTGGCAATAAACACGTGTGCATTATATATATATATATATATATATATATATATATATATGCACAGGAGCCTATACAAACACCCCTATAGACATGTGCACCTATAGACACACAGCCCCTGGGACACACGTGCACAAAGCCCAGCGTGCAGCAGCTTTGGGAAGTCTGGGGTGAAAGGATAAGCCTGGCTGAGTCCCGACTGCTGCTGCCCTCCTGGCGCTGGGTGATGAGGAGCGATGGGGAGTGGGTGAAGCCTCTGCTCTGTTGGCCATGCATGGCTGGCCCCAGGGCTGGCTCTTGCTGCRAAGGGCTGGAGACTGTGGRCTSCCCATCCCTGCRGGTRYTCAGAGCCAGGCTAGATGGGGCTATGAGCGACTTTGTGCAGTGGAAGGCTCTCTGCTCATGGCAGGGGGTTTGSGACTAGATGATYTTTAGTGTCCCTTCCAGTCCAAACCATCCYAGGATTCTACGACCACAGCTCCAGGCGTGCAGTGGGCAAAGGGCTGGTCCTGCAGTGCCGTGGTGCTGTGTGTGCTTTTTGTGACATGGAACAATCTATTATCTTACCGTGCTTCTGGAGTTTCACATGTGTCCTGTCTGGTGTCTCCCCAGCAGTGCCAGCAGAGAGCCCAAAGCGCCTGTTTGTGGCTGATGCACTTGCACAGTGCCTGCAGGCAGCTTGGACTCACTGCACATCTGCACCCATCTCACCCATCCTCTGCTCTGCAGSCTTTTGTGGCCCCTTCTCCAAAGAACTTAACTCTCTGCTGCTGCATTGGGACATGCAGGTGCTGCTGTCACCGTGGGTGACGTGCAGGGCCACGGCTGCTGCATTGGAGAAGTCACTGACTCCTAGAAGTACAAAAATAACAGGCAGGACCCTGCATTGTGTCACTCAGCCTGCAAAGAGTGTACAGACAACACGGTGCTGGTGCTGTGTCTGCAGGGACTCTTCTGGTCAGCATTCCCAGCTAACCCACTCGGAGCCTGCATGCTGGCAGTGGTTCTTCACAGCCTCAGCTATCGCCAGGCAGAGCGAGGGTTGGGGCTGACGATTTGTTTTAGAAAAGGAAACGTTTTTTTTTTTTTTTTTTCCCCTGAGTTTGCTATAAAAAGTCAAGCCAGTTATATTTCTGGTCTATTTTGTTTTTAGTGCTCGCAAGATGTCCTGAGGGAGCTATTTTTTTAGAAAAATAGGGCGTTAAGTACCGTAATTTCCCTAACATAACAATTCCATATTTATTTCACTTTCTTTTTCTTTACACTCGGTGACTTATAATAGCAGTGCTTTCCTCATCTCCTCCTGTCTCTCTAGTCTGCTAACAACCCAATTAGTGAGTGCCCAGAGCATGAAGCATTCCTGGCCTTGCTGCTATTCCAGCCAGTCATTAACTAGGTGGAGAAGGTCTAACAAACACTGGAAAAAAAAAAAAGTAAATTTGTTTTTAGGAGTTAGTAGAGTTTTACAGCATTAAAACAGAAAAGGTAGTAAAAGAAGGGGCGGGGGGTGTGGGAGTAAACACGTTTCCAAAATACTAAGTCAATTAGCTTAGGTGAAGGACCAGGATTTTCTGGTATAGCCTGGAGTCTGGAATTGCTCTCTCCAGTAAAACACTTCCAGAAGGTCCAAAGAGCAGCAATGCTGATTTTAATTTTTTTGCTTTAATTTTTATCCTCATGGGTTTTGGTACTCAGTCCAATGTTAACAAAGTTGTTCTGTCTTTCTAGACATCACTGTATCTTGAATGCTTTATACTTCACTATTGAGAATTTTCTCCATGCTTTGTTTGCTTAAAATTATTTACTGACTTTTAAAGAAAGTTCTTTGGCCTTAAGAGCATGAAATCAAAGGCTCAAGAGCCTCACAACCAGTGTTCCTGGTCAGTCTTCTGAGCCTTAATTTGGGTGCCCAGATACAGYTCCTTGATGTGGGATCACCAACAGCACTTGGATTCAGCAACACAGGCTCACCATTGAGCAGCAAACAGTGCCAGATGAGTGACAATGAACGGACCGAAGAGAGCAGTCCCTGGCTCTGAACATCCCTAGGGAATGCTGTCCTGCAGACCCAGGAGTGTGCAGTGCTGCTGAGTGCACCGTGTGCCCAGGCTCTAGAGCTCACTGGACACGCTCAAGGGACTCTGCTTTTGGGAACACGCAGAGTGGTGGAAACACCAACCAAGCAGGTCAGGGCCCATTGCACGGAGCCTTTACAAACTCAGCAGCAAAAGAGCATCATCATCCAGTTTGCACCTCTTTATCACACAGGCGAAGCTCTCATWTAGAGAGATCTGAAGGGAAACTTCCGAAGAAATTCAGGGTTGAGTCAATAATTACTTAACATCCAGCACCACAAAGAGACCAGGTTTGCTAAATTCACACTTTTCAAATGAAAGGTTGGGTCACCCTCCCRTCCCCGAGGTATATTCCCACCTGAACCTCCCAAAGCAGCAAAGCACTCGAGTGCCCTGCCTTCAGCTCCCCGACCTTTGAATGAGCGGATGGCACGGAGCCCAGAAGTAGAAAGACCTGTTTGCACTGATTATCCTGGGTGTCATTAGCAGGATTCTTTACAAACAACTCCCTCYTTTGAAGGGCAGACATCTCCTTGCCTGTGAAGAGTAACTGCAAGCACTGGCTATCAGATTTATCCTTC